>JBAMJV010010359.1:0-49202 GCA_037951105.1 Echinarachnius parma | reverse complement strand
CCACTGGAAAGTTAGGTGTGTACAAAGTCAGTGCAATGAGCTGCCGAGTATTAATTTGCATTTTCGCGCATTACTTGGCTATAATTTTAACATCTATTTCACATCTATTTTCCATATTGTATTATCCTCAGGGCATGTACGAAGCACAAAACACAATTTATAAAAACATACATTATGATATGGAAGAAGGGAATATAATGGACTAGCCCAGTAGCTTACTTCTCGACATTTTATGTAATAAAGTGATGAGATATTATGACGGCACGGATTTTTACCCCGACATTTTGTTGTACATCTGATATTTTTGTGTACCTCTAACGTTATTTCCACTGACATTATTACCTCTGACAATATTACCTCTAAACATTTTTACCTCTGACATTTTTACCTGGAACCGTATTACCACGCTTGCCTAATCATGCTAATAGGTCATTTATCACTTGCCATACTTTCAAAAGATTATTTTTATTATTTTCTAACAAATCGCAATAATACTTTTTTCCGAACGGATTGTAAAATAGACTGAATTAAGTTTATTACAACACTTCTTATATTTGCGTTCAATACAACCAGTTCTTTTCTTACAAAACAATTTATACAATTTATCCTTTTTATTTTAGTCTGGGATCTGGACTCTATTGAAATCGTTTCACCTATTGAAGCGTATATCTCATAGGGATATTGTTGCGCAAAGACGACAGATGGCCTGATTGTGAAGCGCGCCATCTTTTGGCTAGTTTAATTAAGACCTTGATGTACTTCTTCACCCCCCCCCCCCCCCCCCCCCCCCCCCCCCTCCACGCTTTTTATATCCCACTATACAGGGTGGCCCAAAAAAAAACGGAACGGGGCACTTCCCAAAATAAAGTAGCAAATGTATTATGTCCATCGGATAGAGTGTCTTTTCAAATGAACAACGATACCAAGAACAGTCAATTTGGTCGTGTAGTTTTTGTTTTAGGGCCCTGTGAGTGACACCATGTCAGGTTTTCTTTTTTGTCAATTTGTATTGAGCCAGCGCTTGATGAATTGCACGAACCGCCGTTCATATCGTTGAGCATCGCGCACTATTGTTAGTGTGCACTCAGTCGTGTGCCGAGAGAATGGGCCTGGTCGCTGAATGGTATTACGGGCAAGGAGTGCGGTTAAACTGGCATTGACTAGGTCGAAATCGACATAAATCGGCACCTGACATGGTCTCACCTCACTGCGTCCTTACACAAAAACGACCTGACCAAAATTACTGTTCTTGGTATCGTTTTTCATTGGAAAGGACACCCTATCCGATGAACATAAAACATTGTTGTATTATATTTTGGGAAGTGCCCCCCGTTCCGGTTTTTTTTGGGCCACCCCTGTATAGATGGCGACTACGATAGTGATCTGCACAGATCTATATTTAATATATCTGTGGCTTGCCGATATTCCATAAACGTATTTAACTTTGTAAAATTCGACCAAAAAAATTGGAGCTTTTACATTGAATGTTTACCTTCTTGATTAACTTCTGGTAACCGAAGAATGAAATAGATTTTGATTTTGAAAACAAGTATGGAGATATTTAAGATCGAAATTCGAAAGCGTCTGTGGACGCTTTCGAGTTTCGATCCTCCATAGTATCCGAATTCGGATACTTCATGCGAACGATTGGGATATAATCAAACATCGATTCACTTCTTTTTCACTAGGTAAACGAAGTTCTTTTTCTTTGAAAATCTCACAAATCATTTTCAACAAACGAGTACATCGCTATAATCATGTAAACCCCTCAAAAAAGTTCGGAAACTCAAGTTTGATCGATCATATCTCTCGTATTTTTTAATAAGAATACTCAAAATCAGTGACACAATAAAGCCCCATTATATACCTTTCAAACGGTGCATTATGACTGTGTAGTGATTATGCAATTGGGGCGATTGCAGTAGCCCAGAGAATAGGGGGAGGCAGGAAGTGAAATGTCGCAAAATGTCCCCAATGCATTTAATTTACGAGTGCATAACTGTGTTGACCAGTTTTCTAAAGGTTAACATTCTATTGAATACTGCCACCATTTCCATTCATCAAAATTGTTGAATTTGATACCATTTTAATGGAAATTATCTCTTCATCACGGTGGCATATTAATCGTAAGGATTATGCAAATGGGGTGTGTGCAGCGAACCGGAATATGGAGATGGGTCGAGTGTGAAATCAGACAAAACGATATTGAGTTGACAAAAAATCAGAGCGTTGCATTTTTTTCGAGCTTTTGGGAGGATTTTTTAGCATTTCAAATAAAATATTCATGATTTAAATTGATCAACGGAAAGCCCAACAACTCTTCTGTATGAAAATGTGAAATTTATGATGATTTTAGCAAAGGGCGGCTGCAGGGAGATGAATGTGGGGGAGCCTCAAAAGTGACCCATTTCAAAACGCTCTGATTTGGTGTCGGTATCCTTTACCATTGTCTAGAGGATGAAATGCGACTTGAATGAGTTGGCCATGAATGAGAAGAATTCAATTGAAAACGCATGAATAGTGACTCAGTTGTGCCTTGAAATCAGAGCGTTTCAAAATAGGGTTTAGTTAACGCAAAAGGGGGGCGTCGTATCAAAAGTCAGCAACTTTGTCTAATTCCGCTGCTCACCTGCAGCTAATTTGCTAAGACATTTTGCTCATTTTAAGCTAAATTTATGGAATACTGCATGATACATGTGTTACAGCAAGTCAATTTCCTTCATCTATTACCTTATTATAAGCTGTTCCTTAAAAATGTATGGAATCCCCGGCCCTGGACACTGGCAGGTGATTGATGTGGAAGCTATCGTGCGGAATGGTGCAGATAGTTTGTCGCCCCTCTTACGACCAGATATTTGATTATTTTGTTCTTTTGGCTTGATACAGTGAACCGATACAGTCACTCACTTTTCGATGACGTATACAGAGTGAATATGGTCATGACCCCCGACTAGGGTGACCCCAGTTTGCCCATTTCTTGCTAGGCCCTGGCTACGCCTGATACGTCGTGCATGAATGGTGCAGTGTTTTCTATAAACGTTGTAAAAGAATAACTATTTTTGCGTGGGATTGTGTATAATGGTAGAATTCTACCTTCGTCCCCCACCCCCCCCCCCCCCCCCCCCCAAAAAAAAAAAATTAAAATTAAAAATTCGTGGGTGAAATTCATCGCAGGCACTAACTAGGAATGTAATGTTGGATGTGATCCAAAATCGTTGCGCAGCATCATCATGTTTACAGCAAAATAGGGTATACTGGACTCGATGATTTGATATTGATCTTGAAGTTGAAATCGGTTGAAAAACTTTAACAATTGAACTGATATCCTTTTTTCTTTTGAACTGTAATGTTAAAATACGATCGAAATCTCATATTTATTTGATTTTATTTTAATGGTATTTTCTTTTATATTGATAACAAATTGCGGAACCATCAAAATCCAATATCTCATTGCACAACATAAAAAATACGATTTCAAATAATCATACACGAATCAATCAAGCTGTATATATGGCCTTGAACCGATTCAAAATAATGTTAAGTTTACACCATTCACGACCCGAAAAGCGAATATTAAATACGACCGTTTATATTTTACACTGTCCCGACTTTTCCTCACAAACAAAATCGTCTCAGATTTGAATAGAGTTAGTACGCAAAAAACCTAAAAATACATTCTTACCAATGAATTGCTATGCACAAATGCACACGCACACACAAACAAACGCACATAAGTATTATGTATTATGTAGTATGTATTATGTATTATGTATTATGAGTAGCGGTCCTCTTCTCGTATTATGACTAGCGACCCTCATTCCGTATTATGAGTAGCGAACCCTCTTCTCGTATTATGAATAGCGACCCTCATTCCGTATTATGAATAGCGACCCTCATTCCATATTATGACTAGCGACCCCTCTTCTCGTATTATGACTAGCGACCCTCTTCTCGTATTATGAATAGCGATCCTCATTCCATATTATGACTAGCGACCCCCATTCCGTATTATGAGTAGCGGTCCTCTTCTCGTATTATGACTAGCGACCCTCTTCTCGTATTATGAATAGCGATCCTCATTCCATATTATGACTAGCGACCCTCTTCTCGTATTATGACTAGCGACCCCATTCCGTATTATGAGTAGCGGTCCTATTCTCGTATTATGAATAGCGACCCTCTTCTCGTATTATGAATAGGGATCCCTATGAATAAAGACCCCCGATTTTGTATTATGAATAGCGACCCTCTGTTCATATTATGAATAGCGCCCCCTCTTCTTGGATTATGAATAGCGGTCCTTATGAATAATGACCCTTATGAATGATGACCCTCTCTCTCAAATTATGAATAGCGGTCCTTATGAGTAGTGGTCCATATGACTAGCGGTCCTTATGAATAGCGGTCCTTATGACTAGCGAGAGGACCCCCGACTGGGGAGGTTCAGAATAGATTAAATTGGGAAAGATTAGAAAATCGCCCGAAGAAATCATATGCATGTAATGATGTATAAAATTGTACATGGTTTTACCCTCCAAAGTATATGGGAATAAATTTAGAATGGAAAAGGAGTGAGTACTATTTACGTGCAGGTGAAAATTTAGCTCTTCCGAAACCCCGAACTAATTATTGTAAAGAACATTATTTTATAGAGGATCTAGTCTCTTTAATGAATTACAATCCATTGTTCGTAATGCAGCAACTTTATACGCATTTAAACCACATTTGCTAAAACTTTAAAATAGATATCCTTACCCTTTTTTAAAAAGTTGATATTCATTTATACGCTTTGGTTTAATGTGTTAAAATATCGTTAGTTACAGGGATACTATTGTTTCGTGTGTGTATGTATTTAGTATTATATCCCTCATCGTAAGATTGTTGCATTAGGGAGTGTACACAACAAGAAAAAGAATAGTTTTGACTAGAAAAGACGTTTCCCGGGGGGAGTAGTTCATTTTGTATTGCTGACGTCACAAATAGTTCACCTTTTCCCGGGAAAAAAAAAAAATATTCTTTTTTTCTGTCCCCCCCACCCCCCAAACGGGGTAACCTCGCTAGTCATAAGGACCGCTAGTCATAATTATTATTATTATTATTATTTTATTCGGCAATCAAATACACATGAAAAGTGTACAAAATAAAACATTGTAACCATTGGAATGCCAGGGCTTGGAAAAAGTTAACTAAATAACTGTGGCCAAAAGCCTTCCGTCCCAATTCCAGTGGCTACTTACAAAGTGAAAATGGTAACAAACCAACAGGATAAACATTGTATACAAACGTTTTAACATCGTAATAAACACTAAAAAATCAAGAACTTCTAACACTAATTACAATGATAAAATTTATGCATAAACACAATTATCAACCATCTTGGAGGTGGTGTCGCAAACTAGCAAGCCACGTGTACAAGGGGTCCATGGCCACCCCCGATCGCAAATCCAACGGAAGCTCATCCCATAGGCGCGGGAAAGTATGAATGGCTGAGCAATGCAACCGCTGGGTTCGTGCCCGGAGGTGAATGAACTTGACCATGTCCACGTATCTGCCATTTACCTTAACAGCATCGTGAACCACATCACAATTAATTAACCCGAACAATGCTTTAACAACATAAGTATATAAACAACATCTTCTTCTCATTTCTAATGGATACCATTTAAGAATATTCATTCTATCCTCGTATGACATTTCTTGTCTACGTTGCCGAAGTGCAGTACGAGAGGCACGGCGTTGAATCTCCTCAATTTTATCGGAGAGAAATATTGTATGCAAATACCACACAGGCTGACCATATTCCAATATTGGAATAACAAGAGATTTATAAACCGAAAAAAATGAAACTGGGGAAAGTGATTTACACACTGACATTATGAAACCTAACATACGGTTTGCCTTCTTCAGAATATAATCAACGTGTGTGTGCCAAGTTAATCTATTATTCAACATCACCCCAAGATACTTATACTCACTAACAACATCAAGCTGCTTAGAATCAAGACTATAATTTGGAATGCCTCGATTCTTTGACCATGTGATTCTCATTACTTTAGACTTACTTATATTTATACGCATTTTATTTATTAAACACCAATTGTGTATACTATCCAAATCAGCTTGGATAATTTCTTGATCTTGGGGAGTACATATTGGCCTATATAACAATGTATCGTCAGCAAACAAAACAGAAGGCGACTGAGTTTGATACAAAAGATCATCAATAAATAAATTAAATAAACATGGCCCTAAAACACTACCCTGTGGTATTCCTGAAAGTACACGAAACCATGACGATGTAGTACCTTTATACAAAACACGTTGTTGTCTACCTGTGAGAAAAGATTGAATCCAATACCAAAGTTTACCTGAAATAAAAAACCTCGAATTTAATTTGCGCAACAAAACATCATGGGGCATCAAATCAAATGCTTTGGCGAAGTCCAGAAATACAACATCAATTTTTGGAGGACTGGGTACATCTAAAATCCGTAACCACTTATAAGTAACATTCATTAGTTGCGTTACACAAGACCGTTCTTTTACGAAACCATGTTGATTGGCATTCAACAACTTAAAATCTGTAATATGATGTCGAATAGCATTAGTTACCAAAGTTTCCATTACTTTACACACAACAGATGTTAATGCAATCGGTCTATAATTAGAGACAGTCGATGTGTCTCCTGATTTATGAACAGGCGTAATATTAGCAAGTTTCCAAGCTCTCGGCAATTTACCCTGTGATAAAGAATTTACAAAAAGTCAACATAAAATTGGACTAATAGTTAGTAGGAGAACACATTTTCAACAACTTGGGTGTTACATTATCAGGGCCAGGTGACTTGTCACTGCATAAACTGGCTATAACTTTAGAAACATTAGCATCACAAATATCAACATGTGCCAAATTCAACTTGCCACATATTTCGCTTTCTACAGGCCGTAAATTGTCAGAATCATCACTATTATTAGTAGACAAAGTACTAAAATATTCACAAAACACTTCAGCAATTTTATCAGGCTGATGTTCAATAATATCATTATTCTTAATTACTACAGGATTAGCGTTCTTACGTCTATTTCTCACAAATGCAAAAAATCTTTTGCGATTGTCACTACCGTCCACAAACAGTCTGTTCACATATGAATAGTATGCCTTATTAATTGCATACTTAAAGGGATAGTTGAGTTTTGGCAGAGAGGGCGCCAGACTACTTTTTTTTTTTGTGAGGCAATAAAAAACTGAGTATAAAATCTAAAAGAGCATAATATTTAAACAACAAAATCATCCTTGTTTAATCAAAATCGGCCCAGAGACGGCTGAAACATCCACAAACATAACACCCTGTAACAAACCCGGGGCCCCGAGTCTATTAGAGAACTTTGAACCAGCCGTTAAAAATTTAAAAAAAATGCCTCCTCTTCTCAAAAAGTTACAAAATAGGCATCTAAATAGTTGCTGGCCACTTCTCCATCCAATCAACATTTCAACAAAGCATCACATGCACAACATTGTATTCAAAATGGTTGAAACCGATGAGTGTTTATAGAGCGCCCTCTTACGTTTTAACGGCTCTTTTTAAATAACAACATGATCTTTACTACGTCATTTGTAATTCCGTGTTCCCTTCCAGCCATAACTATCAATTTATAACACAATAATGCAGGCCTTGGCCACCAAAACTCAGCCCCACCAAAACTGCACTCTCCCCACCAGAACTCAACCATCCCTTTAACTTAATTTCTAAGTTCTTTATAGTGTCGCCAACGGTCTTGAGTGTTCAATCGTTTAGCAATACGAAATGCCTTTTGTTTCCTATTAATTAATTTCTTAATGTCCAACGTTATCCAAGGACTGCCCCTTCTCCTAGACTTTTTGCGAGGAACACAGTCAAGTACGGCGGCAACAAATAAATCTAAAAAGCCCTCCCATGCATTGTCTATATATTATCATCATCCAAAAACGAGTCCCAAGGTGCGTATCGAATAATATTATTAAAATGAACTACGTCAACCTTCTTATATTGTAAATATTCACGTAAAATTTGTTTCTGAAGAGGAGATTTCCGAATATCTATACTAAATAAAATAGCATCATGATCGCTAATGACTGGATTGGCTGCTACCTCTGCATTAATTAAGTGAGGCCGATTAGTGAAAAAAAGGTCAATTATCGTTCCTAATCGTGAGTCTGTAAGTGATCGGCGAGTTATATTATGCACCATCTGCACTAAATCCATAGACGAAATAGCACGTTGCAAATGCTGGACACTTGGAAGGTCCGTCTCCGCCCAGTTAACATTAAAGTCCCCCGTCAAAATAACCCCATGGTAATCAGCAGAAGCGACTTGCAGGTCGTCAACAACGCGCTGGAGTTCATTCCAAAATTCGACTGGGGCGCTCGGCGGACGATAAATTGTGCAGTGAAGCCACTTTACACCAGAACGCGCCCGGATCTCCACGCATACCATCTCGACGGTGTCGCTCTCCAGCTCGGGTTTGCGCCTCGGAGACAGCTCAGGTTTAATGGCAGTGAGGACACCCCCACCACGACCGGTTGGACGGTCACGTCTGAAGACCTCATAGTCAGGAAAGCTTGAATGGATTACATCTGCTGTAGTCAACCACGTCTCTGTGATTCCGATGATGTCGGGCAGAGAAAGTAGTACAAACGATTCAATTTCGGCCAGTTTGCTCCTCAAACTCCTAGCGTTAAAAGTTATACCGTGTACTTGATTTAATTTAGGTTGATGAGTTGCACCCTGGACATGCTCAGCAGGCCCTGGATTCGTTTCAATGTCCCCCGATCTCAGGATCTGTATATGAAACGTTGCACAGCTGTTGTCATAATAACGGACTGGGCAGCTCGAAAACCGTGTGTGGCGATGACCCTTGCGTATGGAAACTCGCAACATGGATGGTGATAAAGCAGAGTGTGTTTCAGGAACAAAGTGCCCGACTGGAGTAACCGAAACATTAGCGATTGCTATGGCAATGGTGCATATCGTCGCAATCATAATCAGTAAAGAGATGACTCTGCCTCTGCCAGCGCCAGCCATCATTATGAATGTCGTAATACTAATATGTATGTAAATAAAAGTACACGTCCAATGGACTAAAAGTCAAGACTGACAAGTTCAAGTTCAAGTCAAAAGTAATACAAAATCGGGGTCGCTATTCATAAACATGAAGAAGGGGCGCTAGTCATAATTTATATTGGGGGTCACTACTCATAATGACCGCTATTCATAATACAAAAAGAGGGTCGCTATACATAATATTGAATGAGGGTCGCTAGTCACAATACGAGAAGAGGGTCGCTAGTCATAATACGAGAAGAAGACCGCTATTCATAATACGGATTGAGGGTCGCTATTCATAATATGAGAATATGAGCGGTCCTCTTCTCGTATTATGACTAGCGACCCTCTTCTCGTATTATGACTAGCGACCCCCATTCCGTATTATGAGTAGCGGTCCTATTCTCGTATTATGAATAGCGACCCTCTTCTCGTATTATGAATAGGGATCCCTATGAATAAAGACCCCGATTTTGTATTATGATTAGCGACCCTCTTATCACATTATGAATAGCGACCCTCTTCTTGCGTTATGAATAGCGGTCCTTATGAATAATGACCCTCTTCTCAAATTATGAATAGCGGTCCTTTTGATTAGTGGTTCGTATGACTAGTGGTCATTATGAATAGCGGTCCTTATGACTAGCGAGCGGACCCCCCCCCCCCCTCCCCCCCAAAAAAATGGCAACTCGCGACTCGCGACAACTTTGATGAACTTTTGGATGAACTCCTTGAACTCCTTGAAAAAACTTTGTTGAACTTTTGGATGCATCAAGCCATCAGGACCAGTGATATAGACTAAAAAGGTAGGTACTTATTACTTAGTAGGTAAGTTACAACTTTTTTTTTTTTATGTGATGTGAATGTGAGTACGGTACAGAAGTGTCCAATGAACGACACAGGTGGAAGGGATATAAAACAAATGTACAATGACTCATTCTCGGAACAAGCTAAAACTATTCGCACTCAGGAACATCAATTACTATTCTCCCTCGGGTCGATGGCCCTCGGGAGAATCGTACTATTTGATGTTCCTTCGATGCGAATAGTTTTAGCTAGATCCTCGAGTGTCATTGTATATTTGTATATTATGATTGTTTGTTTGTTTGTTTTTTCTTCGGTTGGGTCTTTCTGGCATACGGTATATTTCTTACCCTTGTCTCTTATCTGGTCCTCATGGAAAAACAGCAGTAGGGTATAATGCCCCACAGCTGAATATGGGTTATCCAGCCGTATTTCTCATCACTTGTATATTGTTTATTCATGTATAATTGTTAAATTCTTTTATTTGTATATATGAATCTTCATGTATTGTTATGATGTTGACTTTTTATACGGAAATAAAAACAAACAAACAATGATATAATACTTCGGGGTTCTTTTTTGCAGAAATAAAAGCGGTCGATTTCGACATTGCACGTTACATGAGGACAGAATTGTCACGCGATGGCATTTGAATAGGACTTTGAACCGGGAAATGAGAACTTAATGCATAAGTTTCTGTACACGATGCAATGGCTTATTTAGGACGTGTCTCATTGAGTGGAATCGGTAAACAATATTTGAGGGATCTAGTAACTGTTTTGGCATGTGCAGAAAGTGATGAATGGTCGGTAGAATGTGTAGTTTTGTGCTTTGATATGTCCTTTAAGTATTGTGTGAACATTTCATGTTAATTGGATGTTATATCGCAGAGCAACGAGCAAAAATGCAAAGTAATATTCCTTAAAACTCATTGCACTGACTTTGCACACCTGAGGATAGTTAAAAGTCTGAACACTGCAATCGTAAATAACTTTTTAACGGAAGGGAAATTTGAAAAACCGAAAACTGTTCCATGCTTCTATTGGGAAAACGGAAACAACATGGTACGATAGATCCATTACAATATACATATTTATTCGATGATTATAACTCAATATCCCAAATGATACCCATACAATATTTATTATGTTTATAGCGCCCTTATCTTTCTATCTTTCTCACTCATCGATATTTTAGATCAATTACCATGATTTTAGAAATGGACATAAAAAACATGCACAATACAGTTTCATGACATCGGTGAAAACGTAGATACACCCAACTATAAACATGAACAGCAACATAAAAACACACACACAAACAAACACCAATATATACCCACAACTATACAATCATGCAAACAATTTTATATCAATGATACAAAAGATAATTAATTTGAGCGTTATTATTTACGGATTCGAGTTGTTTTATTTACACAGTTAGTTGCGATTTGATGTAACACTGTACTGTAGGCCAATATACGTCTACACATTTATGATTACCGTCATGTTATGTGAATATACCTAGTATTTGTTACATATGGTTATTCAAAGTGCACATCAATAGCATCACAGGGGCGGATCTAGCTTTTTGCTAAGGGGGGGTTGACCCAATGACGATGCGGATACTGTGTGGGTCTGGACACATGATGGCGTTTTTCTATTGCACATCACATTTTCACTTGGCAGTCCAGGGGGGGGGGGTTAAAACCTCTAACCCCCCCCCCCCCCCCCCCCCGTAGATACGCCACTGCATCACAGGAATTACTTGTCCTGAACGACATAAACTTAGATAACAATATTCCAAATATCACCCACTAAATATATTTGAAGGTTCGTATAATGGATGGGCTTACTCCTCCCTTTTTTTAATCCAACGATATATTAGGACAATACATGGAAGTTATTGTTCAAAGCTTCTTTGTTTACTTACACAATCCGTATCGATGTATAAGGCTGTATATAAGCCAATATGTGTCTACACACTTATGATAACCGCCTTGGATGCCTGGATGCCATTCAGTATTACAAGAATATGAAACACAGACTCATCTATAAAACAAACACAGCGCATACTGTAGTTTTCAAAACTGCAAAAACATAATTCTTTGTAAAGCGAACCTAAAGACATTGCATTTTGTAAAAATTACAGGGTGTAATAAGTATACCATTCCAATTTTTTTATATAATCAATATTTTGAAACTAAGAATATAAGCATGTTAAATTATTTGGACAGAATCATCAATTTACACATGCATTGAAATAGCTCAACTACAAAAGAATAAAGGCTTTGAAGATATATATCCGTGATTACACAGTAAACATTGTTTTCAGAACAGCAAATTGCTGAATACATTCTGTGTAAAGCAAATCTCTACACAGTGCATACACAAACTAGTCCGAGATTATTAAAATATAATGGCATTTAATTTAGTTTTTTACAGTAATAGTAAGTAACGCATTTCTCGATAAAAATGAATAAAGACTTTGAAGATGCACATTAATGATCAACTCAGCAATTAATAGTTCGAAAATGGGAATTAATAATTACATTATGTATACAGCAATCATAAATAAGCTTCACATTTAATTTACAAATATACGATTGCAAATGTATTTATATACGCACGAATTTGAAAGTTTTATTAACATACTGAGTAACAAATTGATTAAAATTACAAAAGTTGAATAAATATACACATGTTTGGGTTAAAACGTTCACATAATTATTGAAATGGTCGAGAGTAAGCTGGTAAGTGAAACTAATTATCATGTAATAACAATTCTTATACACGTACCTAATAATGCTACAAAAATGAACGCGTTCGAAATTTTCGAACTTATTAAATGTTTATAGCGACGAAATTGTTAAAATTGTATAGATTTGCAACTACCATTTAATTTGCAATCAATGAAAGAGTCGTCACATATTACAGGCTTTTATATAGCCAGTGATTTGTTACAATATTATGATAAACACAGATGCGCAGTTTGTGTAAGTAGACTTATACACTTTGAAAAACCACTATCCACTGTTCATCCAACTAATACTTCCCTTTTTTAGTTTACCACAGGCATTGCTACGATAGCATTTGTTTTAGTTGGAAAGGCATTACTAATGTATGAATAAAGAATGTATTGCGTTTGTACATTCATGAATTTGGATAAAAAGTTAAGTAGAATTCCGCTACTATTTGATACAACCTATTTTTTCTTATTTACATGGATATACAATTATGAACTAATATGTTCAGAGGAAAATGCATTACATATTACTACATCAGTGTGAATAAAATAAAATATAATGTACACATTACATTTTGTAGATGATCAAAAGATATGTTTGCGTTATTAAAATGGTTAAAGGATTGTTAATTTTTGTTGCTCTTGTCATATGTTTTTTATGATGCATTATTAGCTCATTTAAATTATAGAAATTGAAGAAAGAAGTGAAAATGATCCTAATAATATACACAATGTTTTAGATCCTGATTTAAATTGTTTTGACCAGGGAACAAATTGTGCTTATTATAATGAGGATCGCTTTAATCAATCTTTTTTGAGAAAAAAAAAAAACATCAAAATGCTATAACTTAATGCTATAGGAGCCTTCAGATGAGTATTTTAGACATTAAGTACCTATTAAAGGACATTGGCAATGATTTTACGGTAATAGGCATATCTGAAACGTGGTTAAATGTGATTGATGATTCATTAATAGCGCTTCCAGGATATACAGCTGTCGGTGCATGTCGTGAAAATAAAAGAGGTGGTGGAGTTATATATAAATGATGGTGCCTCATTTATTGCTCGACATGATTTGTGTGTTAACACTATTGATATGGAATGTTTTTTTTTTTTATTGAAGTGAGTCACAATAATGAATGTAGTATATTTGGAATATGTTATAGACCACCGAATGGGTCAAGTCAGGTATTTCATGATTCACTAGAATCGATCGTACAGATCCAGTATTGAGCACAGAAAATAAACCGACGTATATATTATGGGCGATTTCAATATGGATGTGATGAAATATGAAACTGATAATTTAGTACATAGTTTTGTGAATTTAATGCTCTCTTTCTCTTTTAGAACACTTATTGATAAGCCAACAAAAATCACTCCTGAGAGTTCAACATTAATTGATAATATCTTCACAAATTATTTATTATGTAAACATTCTGGTATATTTCGATCATCATCAGAGGTCCATTCATATTTAGCACGTTCTTCTCAGAGGAAGGATTGTTTTTTTTTATATTTTAAACGAACATCCCTATGTAAAAATAATATATTTTCTTATGGAATTCACTATTGGAACTCGTTGTGTATAAATACCAGGGAAGCTCCATCATTAGTGAAAAGACTTAAATCCAATTGAGTAGCAGCTATTAGTATCTCTATTTATTATTCATTGGTTATGACTTGTTCTGCTGAATCTTGAATATGTTGTTATTGTGTTTTTATTGTGTTTTTATTTATATTTGTTCTTGTTTTGTATTCTCTTGTCTGTAAAAAGGAAAATGTACAAAACGCATTTCATGCTTCCCCTTTACCTTGAATTCACTTCATAATTATATTTTGTTGTTGAATGTTAAAGTGAGGCCTGTAAAGTGAGGCATGAAAATTACTTGGAGCTTCCTCGTTTCTCTTGTACCGTGTTGTTTAGCTTATGGTAAGAGAAGAATAAAATAGGATATCTATCGTTCAGCTCAGAAGCGTTAACAAACAGTCATACCTCATAAACGTCCGTTGTAAAAGCTGACGCATAGTTTCGTTTTTTTTTACCAGGAAAGCAGTGTTCTTTTCTATGAAACTTTCACACATCATTCGGACATATCTTACAATGGTTTTGGTACAGGATTGAAGTCTCAAATGTCATTTTGGGCAAAATATTACACTTTACAGGCCTCACTTTAAAGTTATGATAAATGTGTGTATCAACGTGTAAACAGTGTGAATTCTAAATAAATGTTCTTGAATTGAATTGAAATTGATATCAATACAAAATATTATGAATTATTATTTAATACATGACTTTAATCATTATATGAAGCAGTTGGTATGCTAAGACTGATATAAGCAGTCGTTCTTAATCATGATATGCAGAACTATTTCAATTTGGAAGCTTTCCGATTTGATTATATCAAACTCTCCAAAGTCAAAACAATAAAACAACTATATATCAATAGTGGGAGAAATTCTGAGAAGAACACAACTACATTGATGTGTATATCAACCAGAGAAAGTAATTTTTGTTAGAAGTGCATCGATCCCAGTTGACATGATGTTGTCACAATGCTTTTGATAGTAACGGTTACATTCTTAATTTCATTATTCAGCGTGGACTGTATATTAATATCAAGTCTTAATTCAAATTATTCGCGTTTATTTGAATATTTTACATAATTGCATGCAGGAACAAAAAACTAATTGTTGTTATCATAAAGCAAATGTCTGTCTTTTCAGAGCTATTTGATTTCAATGCATCCACTGAAAGAACATCTTGTGCACCTGTCATCATTTTAAAATGGTATGATTATTAACGGGTGAGACACAAGGGAGGAAACGATTAGGGGGATTTAAATCTGCATTTTCACCATTTATAGCAGAGCATGAAATCATAATACCCAGGAACTTGTTCTTTTCTAGAAAGGGTAAACATGGCGCAATCGCTGTAAATCCTGGCATGACTTGGAGCAGCATGCATTTTACTGCTTACATTCCTGTCGGATTGCCATTCATTAAATCTAGGTTGAGTACAGAATGCTTTGCCGAAAGCAAGCAAATAAATAGCAGGGCACCTCCAAAGAATTTTTTTTAAAAATGTATCCAAAAAAAGGTATATCTTTTGATATTAAAGGGGTAGTACAGTTTGTGGTAAGGCTGAACATTAGTAACCAAAACCTGCACAGTAACAATACAAACTAATATTTATAACGTCACCATGCTCAATAGGTGTAGAAAATTACAAAGAACTAAGCAAAAAGCCTGTTATCATTCAAAAAGAGCCATTAAAACTCCAAAGGGCGCTTTCTAAAAAAGTATTGGTTTCAACTATTTTTCATGCAAAATTATGCATGTGATGTTTTCAATGGTGAAATAATGATTAAATAGAGAGATCATCAACAACTATTAAAAAAAACTTTTTGGAAATCTTTGAAAAAGTATAAGCATTTTTTTTTTATTAAAACAACAATCACTGAATAAATATGGGGCCCAGATTTATTCCGATCGGATATAAGACTAATCATGAAAATACAAATACTGTTTCCGGACATACCTGGTGTATAATAATTTTTCTCTATGCTAAACATCATGGTTTTGGATTTAGTATTCAGGATATTGATAATTTCCATAAAAGGGGTAGTTCAGTTTTGTTATAGAGGGCGATGCACAAAATAATTGTGAGATAATGAAAAACTGTGTGAATTTGAAAGAGCATACCATGCAACTCTCATGCATCTACTCACAAAAATAATTCGTAAACTACAATTATAATCATGCAATTTGATTTAAGTAGAAATATCAAATTCCGGTATCGTATTTTAAAGGGGTAGTACACTCTTGGTAAGATTGAGCTTTAGTTACCCAAACCTGCACAATAACATTACAAACTAATAGTTATAACTATACCATGCTCGAAAGGCATAGGAAATTACAAACGACTATCAAAGTAAAAAGCCTATTATCATTTAAAATGACCAATTCAAACACAAGAGGGCGCTCTATTAAAAAGCATTGGTTTCAACAATATGAAATAATGATTAAAAAGAGAGTTCATCAACAACTATTTAAAATCCTTTTCTGAAAACTTTTGAAAAGTGTAACCATTCTTAAAATTAAAATAAAAAATCATCGAATAAATCTGGGGCCCGGATTTATTCCGACAGGATATATTTATTGATATTTCAGCCGTTTCTGAACCGATTTTGATCAAATAAAATTTATTCTGCCATTGAAATTGTATGCTCTTTCAAATTTTACACTCAGTTTGGCATTATATCGCACAAAATTATTTCGTGCAGCGCCCTCTATACCAAAACTTAACTACCCCTTTACAACTCAGAACGATTTGATGTGTGATACACAAAAACAGTTCAGGAAATATATTCGCTTCGACAGAATATTATTTTCTAATGTTACGTAAAAATCCACACAAAATCTTCGTGGCTCGATGGGTTGAGCACCAGTTTAACAATCCAAAGATCTCGGATTCGATTCCCGGCGAAGCCTATTTTTCTTTGCTCATTTCCAAGCATTTGAAAATACACACATCCTAATGAAGTAATTTCTTTTTTATTCAGAGATGCTGTAGTCAATATAACAGAGTGAAATGTATAAAAGTTTTCTCAGCCATTTTTCCAAAACTTTCATTCGCATAGACAATCGGACCATTTTCATTCCCTAAATTATGCTGAAAGCTTGAAATTGTTGTTTAAACTTGCATTTAGTGATTTCAATAAGCTCTTCGGTATAGTGATATATCACTGGTCAAGAGATTTAGCACTTATTGCATTTAATTGAACAACCGTAAACATAAGCAATCCTGTTTTCAGCATTAAAGATTTGTGTACAAACGCAAATGTATCATTTGTATGGCAATTTTGAGAAAAGCAAACACGTCTTATATAAATAAATGTAAACAAAATATTTTCAAATAACAATAATGGGAAACAAAATGCTAAGAAATGAATTTGAGTTAAAACACGTAGTTGCGGTGACACTATCGGCAAAAGCGAGTCCACGCTGTATTCATTTGTTTGGCCAGTTTAAAAAATTGATTGGAAAATCCTTTATTAATTCGCCAAACATAGCGCATTGATTTCGTGTCTAGTCCTGATTCTGCGCGGATGCTTGGGTGCGTCGTCTTAAGCCCCCCGCAGACAGAGCCGACTCGTCTGGTGTACAACCTGATTAACTCAGTATGCGTTGCCTCAGGACTCCGGTTTTGCCAGTCAAGAGTCAGTCGGAGGTCATTGGAGGCCAATTCAACATGTTTAATCGGCTCTGACTAAGCGAAACTGACTCTAGCCTGACTGAAAACCAGTCGGATCGGGTCGAGTCGGCTCTGTCTGCGCCGGGCTTAACTCTTCCCTCTGTTACATGTCGTCAAGAGATGTCGATTCATATTCTCCACGACTACTCCGCGCAAGTATCGTTCCTTTTTTAGGTCTAATACAGACATACCAAAAGCTAGCGATAACAAACAAGATATAACATGAATTAGCTAACGAAGAAATAACTAATACAAGTACCAACTTGTTTTCACATGTCGTTTCAGGTGGCAAATTGGTTATGCAATCATGTTGGAGCTCTGCAGGTGGTAGTGTAGGACACTCTTGCTCCTTTACATCATCCTTTTTAGACGGCACATGGGTTTTTGTCTGGGAAGTAAGATCAGGAGGACGTGTGATAGGATTCTTGAACGGCGTGTACTTAGGTTCTTGGTCAGTGGTTATGTTGGTAGACAGGAGGTTACCACTAGCATCTAATTCATAATATTCACAGTATGTAAATACAGACTTCTGAAAGCAACAATAAAATGTTGTGTTCTTATTCAATATATATTTATTTGCATACGGCTGGTCATTTACAAAAAAATTATGATTGAATTTCTGTCCAACCAAGGGGTACAGCATATAGCAATAAAAGACGGCATCCTTACGTCCGGCTGCCATACACGCCACATTTCGCCAAGTTCTCACTTGTGGGGAAGTGTAGATAGCCCTACAGAAAGTTGGTTCAGTGGGTTTAACTTTAATATATACCTCCAACACGAAGAGTGGTTGGATACCTTCCAGGTCTTCCTTGTCGAAAATATTCAGTAAATAAACACCAAAGTCTTTTGCCTCAATATAGGCGATGAATAAGTTGACCGTTAAAACATTCGCTTTCATTTCGAATTGCACTGACATTCGGCCAAGCTGATCTGGTGAGCGAAGCATTGACGGAAAGAATGTTCCATCTACAACATACTCGTAGAATGGTCTCTCTTCGTCAGCATACTGTAATGACCACATATAGGCCTCAAGAGGCTTGTCCAGAGCCTGTGAAAAGGTGAGTGTTGCGTTCTCACCTGCTTTGAAATACGTTGAAGGTAAACACGTGACACGAGCATACAACCCGCATATGATGATCAAAAGTCCCAACCGGATGTCCATTGTGGAACCTGCAATGTGGACATACAAATAAACAACTTAAAGAAATACCAAAATAACCGTATAATTTTAGTTATATCAAAAGTGATCACGTTAATCAAACACATTCAAATAGTATGCATAATTTGGTAAACATGAGATTTTGTACTGTAGTTTTGTATTATTTCTATTATAATATTTAACAAATTGTATTGAATATCATGAATAAATTAATTGATTCGAAAAATGCTTGTAGCGGGGGAAGTAAAAGATCAAAAAATTTGGTTGGAACTTACCCATTTCTCAATATCAAAATAAAATGGTGGAGCAACGCTGACTACTGTATTGAATCATTAGTGGGTTTCACGTAGAATGACAAAGAATCTAAACAAAACTATCACGTATTTTTTTCCAAAATGTATTGTTTACGTTTTTGGGTCAGCATATTTCTTGTTTAAATTCCATTTTGTGATGAAAGAGTAGTGCTGATAAATAGCCCACTGCGACAACGACAATGACTGTGTATTTTACAGCAATGTTACACGTCATAATTTGCGTAAGTAATGGAGTACGCAGCTTTTGGGCAATTGTTTGCCCCTCGGTAGAATTATGACTTCCTTACCTAAACATGGAAAACAAGCTTTAGAAGTTGTCACCTGCACCCCCCCCCCCCCCCACACACACACAGAGAGACTATTATAGACAACCGGGAACCCCCCCCCCCCCCCCCCCCATTTGTCCCATGTCTTGTTGGACCCTTGCTTCGCCTGTCACGTCAGGCATGAAGGTACAGTGATTTCTATAAACGTTTGACAATGAGTTATATTTTAGCCCGCGAAGTTGTTGATATAATGTTCCTAAAAAGTCAGGCAAAACTCCCCAAGTCCAAAGTACAATATTTGTATTTGGCACATTTTCTATCATTTTAAAAACAATCTTGCTCATAAATATCCATTGACACGGTGGAATGACCATTTTTGGAATAACCAGAAAATTTCCCATTTTACTCAAATCAACGCGATTGCCACAAAGTTTGCATTAATAACAACAAGTGACGATAGTTATTGTAGACCTCGGTGGTTTGTGTATGATTTATATGTGTGTTTGTTCGGTTACAGTCCGTTATTCCGAAGGTTCGTTATTCCGAAGGTTCAGTTATTCCGAAGGTTCGTTATTCCGAAGGTTCGTTATTCTGAAGGTTCGTTATTCCGAAGGTTCGTTATTCCGAAGGTTCGTTATTCCGAAAATAAAATCGGGTTCGTTATTCCGAAGGTTCGTTATTCCGAAGGTTCGTTATTCCGAAGGTTCGTTGATCCGAAAATAAAATCGGGTTCGTTATAACGAAAATTAAATCGGGCTTGTTATAATACTATAGTTTGTGTTTTGTTTATTGAATTTACAGCCTGCATTAAGCATACCCCTCCCCCTTTCCCTCTCTTGGCCAGACCAATCAAACATTTAAGTTTATTTTATCTCTTTATATGAAATTATAGCATTATAACAAACCCAAATTCATTTTCGGATTAACGAACCCGATTTCATTTTAGGAATAGCGAACCTTCGGAATAACGAACCCTCGGAATAACGAACCTTCGGAATAACGAACCTTCGGAATAACGAACCCGATTTCATTTTAGGAATAGCGAACCTTCGGAATAACGAACCTTCGGAATAAAGAACCTTCGGAATAATGCAACAAATGTTCGGATTAACGAACCCTATTTCATTTTCGGATTAACGAACACTCAGGTATAGGAAATTTGCGTGTTCGGAATAACGAACCTTCGGAATAACGAACCTTCGGAATAACGAACCGCACCCGCTTGTTCATATGTATATTTATAACTAGCTGAGTGTAAATAAAGTCCGCGGTCAGACAAAAAATCATATGACTTTAATTGTAATATTCATTCTTTTCCACATTATGAATAGGCCACAGAGACCATATTTATCCGATATCTAAAACAAAATGTATTATTCACGTTAAATAGCCTTAAAGTGTTCCATTAACTTTGTAAAACCAACCAAATTCAATCGTCCATAGTATCTGAATTTAAATGCTTCACGCGAACGATCGAGATGAAATCAAACATTGATATCAAAACATTTTTGCAGCATGAAACAGCACAAACTTTAGTGTTTTTATTTCGTGCGCAAAATTAATGCCGAAATTCATTCTGAATTCGAGCTCAAAAGAAGTGCAACAATTCACAGTTGATTTCGAGCGCAGAAGTAATGGAAAATTCATTCTGATTTCGAGCATGAAAGTAGTGCAAAAATTCACAGTTGCTTTTGAGCAGTCAAAAGTAGTGAATACATTCAAGGTTGATTTCGAGCGCAAAAGTAATGCAGATTATTCGTTCTGATTTCGTGCTCAAAAGTAGTGCAGAAATTCATTCTCGGTGGTCTCCAGAGCCAAAGCATTGAAAAAATTAATTTATTGATATGTTGCCAACAAGCGGTGCATGAGTTTTATTTTAAATATTATTCTCGTAGAAATCATTTCTTTGCTATTTTTTGAAATGTGTTTGCATTTTAAAATCTGAAATAAGGGTAGAAGATAATAAAGTTCATCAAAAATCTTCATAACAATAATGTATACAAAAGTCTTAACAAATACATTTTGCAAACACATAAATGGCAACATATCACGAAATAATTTCGTGATAGGTTGCCGTTTTACGTCGCGCAAACTTTAGTACAGAATGCCTCGTGTGGAATAATGTATGTCCACGTTTGTTCTGAATAATTAATTGAAAATGGTACTTAGTCATGTTAGTTGAAATAATAATGTCAGATGTGATAAATTTCCAGCTGAAAAACTTCTAAATAGATTTACAAAACACGCAATTTAAAAACATATATTGGCAACATATTACGATTTTTTTTTTGATTTTTTGTATTCGTTTTATTTCAGTAGGGTAGCTCTGTCAGTGATCGGAGCACTTTTTTTCACAGAGGCCCTACAACATAATATACAACACAAATATACATAATCAAAGAAGTACAAAATATATATTTTTACAAAAGGAAATTCAACATTGAAAGAATACCTGTGACCAATTAACTAAAATCATTTAAAATAAATGTCAATTATTATTTGTCAACATGCGTCAATATATATTCACAAAAACAATTTTGGAAGGAGCTAATTTAATAATGTTTGGTAGATGATTCCATAAGACTGCTCCTGAATGAGAAAAACTATTTTTACCCATTTGAGTTTTAACTTTTTAGTAAAATTGCACCCTTATTGTCTGCATTTCTTGTATTATGAGTATGTACAGATTGTAATTTAATAAACAGTGTAGATAAATACATTGGTGCTTGGTCACTTAATGAATGAAAAACCATTTTACATTTATTAAACATCCACCTTTCTTCTATGCTTACCCAATGTAAGCGATCTAAAACTTCCTTTGTTGGGGTACGCATCTCGACACCCAAAACCATTCTTGCCATTCTTTTAATGTTGGCGTATAAGTATATCCTTTGTACCTTGTGTTCAATTAGACCAGGCATTACTACAGTATTCAAAAAGGGGTAAAACCAGGGCACTTGCAAGAAGTTTTAATCCTTCAACAGGTAAATATCTTTTCAAGCGACGAAGAAGGGCAATTCTTGTTCCTACTTTTTTGCTTGTGTTTGTCACATGTTCTTTCCAATTTAGTGTGGAATCCAAGTATACGCCCAAATATTTAAAGGTATTCACTTGTACAATTTGATGATCGTCCAATTTAATTTGTATAGGATCCTGTATTTTTGATAATTTGTTTGTGGATCCAAATAACATAAATTCAGTTTTAATAGGATTTAAAGCAAGTTTGTTTATTTGTACCCATTCTTGAACACTTTTCAGTTCTTGATTCAAAACCTTCTCTATGTCATCTTTGTGTTTACTGCTAAAATATATTACAGCATCATCTGCGTATAACATAATTTCACATTTAGTTACAACCTTAGGGAGATCATTCACCATAATAGTAAATAGAAGTGGTCCCAATATACATGTAGATCCCTGTGGTACTCCTGTATTAATTAACTAACTAAATTAAATAACTGGTATTGAAATTTTCAATAATTTGGCACTTATCGTATCAAGTCCTGTTGATTTAGTGATTTTCAATTTTTTCAATTCTTTCAATACAAAATCATCACAAATTTCATCAAAAACGAATCTAAGTGGCACCTGAACAATAAAATCAGTCACATTCCTGTGATTTAAAGGAGGGTTGCCGTTACTCACATTTGAACCAATTAAAACAAAGTAATCATTCAATTCATTAACAATTTCCTGCATATCAACTAAGACATTTCCATTTACTTGTAATCCTTTAATCATGCTTGTTGATGATTTTTTTATTTGAACATAAGGGTTTTAAAAAAGTGCATAATTGCCTTGGATTTCGTCGATTTTCAAGGACTACATTTCCATAGTACCTTTTTTTAAGCATTGTACGTAAATTATTAACATGATTTCTTACTGAACGAAAAAGTCTCCTATCAATATTTATATTATGTTTCTCTGCTTTATTTTTAAGCCTGTCTCTTTGTTGAGTAAGAGATACATATTCATTTGTAGCCCATTCGGTTTTTGTACCCTTTACTCTGCGTGTAATAAGAGGGGCATATTTATTACAAACTTCTAAAAAACTATTTTTCCAAGTATCCCATTCAAATGTTATATCTTTTTCATGTAAACCCTGTGGCCAGACAAATTCACCTAGTTCCTTTAAGAAGGATTCAGTATCAAATCTTTTAAAAGATCTATATGTTACCATCCTAGGTTGTACCTTAGGTCTATATAATTTTACGAACAATGTACACCAAATTATGATCACTTATGCCAAGAGAAATTACATCACTTTGATTCACATTTCGTGGAGAATTTGTAAGAATTATATCAATCAAAGTTCGGCTCGTTTCAGTAATTCTAGTGGAAACCGTTATAGTTTGTTTCATATTTTCTTCACGACAAAGATTATCAATAAACTTAGAGTCACGTTTACAGTGCATATTATAATTAAAGTCACCAAGAACAATAGTTTCTAAATTATATTCCATAACTTTAGAAATTGACTCATGAATATTAGTTTGATAGTCTCCATTTGATCCTGGTGGTCGATAATATGTTCCAACTAAAATGCCTTTAGTATTTGGCAATCTAATCTCAATCCACAATGTTTCTATATCACAATGTTCATATTCATTATTTCTATTGTACATTAGTTGGTCACTAATGTAGACAGCTACACCTCCTCCTCTTCAGTTTCTGTCTCTTCTCTCGAAAGTGTATCCTTCTATATTTAATTTAAAGTCAGATACCGTTCCATCTAAATGAGTTTCTGATAGAGTAAATATATCAATTGGACAATGTTCTAATAATTCCCTTAAATAATCTATTTTGGCCAGAAGACTACAAATATTAAGATGTGATATTTTGAGTCCTCTTTCTTTAATCAAAAGTCTTTCTTTTTCATGTTCATTATATTCTACAATTTCTTCTATCATATCAGTCTTTTTACCACGGCGAGTCTTTTTTGTTCTCGTGATTCCTAGTTCTTTTATTTTAGTCCAGACAAGAACTGGAAGTCGCTGGTAGTGGGAAACATAATCGGTTGGGTTCAAGTTATGAAGCGATTCGGCGGTGTAATAAATCCGCTGTGCCTGTGATATATCGTAAATTTCCTCATACGCATCTGAGGGGCTCTTTTCGCTTGTAGGTGGACTCTGCACCCGAGGAGGGCTCTGCACCCGAGGAGGGCTCTGCACCTGAAGACCTGGAGCCTAATGTGGACCCCATGAAGGCTGATGAGGAGGGCTCAGCAACTGAAGACCAGGAGCGTGGTGTGGACCCCCTGAAGATTGATGAGGAGGGCTCAGCACCTGAAGACCAGGAGCGTGGTGTGGACCCCTTAAAGGCTGATGACGAGGACTCGGCACCTGAAGATCAGGAGCGTGGTGTGGACCCCATGAAGGCAGATGAGGATGGCTTAGTACCTGAATACCAGGAGCGTGGTGTGGACCCCATGAAGGCAGATGAGGATGGCTCAGCACCTGAAGACCAGGAGCGTGGTATGGACCCCTTGAAGGCAGATGAGGATGGCGACCCAGCTAGCCACCTGAAGTCGGGCCGATGTCGGAAGTTGGTTGCCGGATGTCGGCATATCGCCGTTGGCTCGAGGTTAAAATGTCCGCCAGCCCAACATCGTCACTACGTCATTTTTGTGATATATTGGCATAACGTCATTTTCCGACAATGGCCCAACATCATGTCATGAGATGATGTTGGGCCATTGTCGGAAATTGACGTTATGCCAATATATCACAAAAATGACGTAGTGACGATGTTGGGATGGCGGACATTTTAACCTCGAACCAACGGCGATATGCCGACATCCGGCAACCAACTTCCGACATCGGCCCGTCTTCAGGTGGCTAGCTGGGGAGGATGGCTCAGCACCTGAAGACCAGGAGCGTGGTGTGGACCCCTTGAAGGCTGATGAGGAGGGCTCAGTACCTGAAGACCAGGAGTGTGGTGTGGACCCCATGTAGGCAGATAAGGAGGGCTCAGCACCTGAATACCAGGAGTGTGGTGTGAACCCCATGTAGGCAGATGAGGATAGCTCAGCACCCGTAGACCAGGAGCATGGTGTGGACCCCATGTAGGCAGATGAGGAGGGCTCAGCACCTAAAGACCAGGAGCGAGGTGTGGACCCCATGAAGGCTGATGAGGAGGGCTCAGCACCTGAAGACCAGGAGTGTGGTGTGGACCCCATGTAGGCAGATGAGGATAGCTCAGCACCTGAAGACCAGGAGCGTGGTGTGGACCCCATGTAGGCAGATGAGGAGGGCTCAGCACCTGAAGACCAGGAGCGTGGTGTGGACCCCATGTAGGCAGATGAGGAGGGCTCAGCACCTGAAGACCAGGAGCGTGGTGTGGACCCCATGTAGGCAGATGAGGTGGGCTCAGCACCTGAAGACCAGGAGCGTGGTGTGGACCCCTTGGAGGCTGATGAGGAGGGCTCAGCACCTGAAGACCAGGAGTGTGGTGTGGACCCCATGTAGGCAGATGAGGATAGCTCAGCACCTGAAGACCAGGAGCGTGGTGTGGACCCCATGTAGGCAGATGAGGAGGGCTCAGCACCTGAAGACCAGGAGCGTGGTGTGGACCCCATGTAGGCAGATGAGGATAGCTCAGCACCCGTATACCAGGAGCATGGTGTGGACCCCATGTAGGCAGATGAGGAGGGCTCAGCACCTGAAGACCAGGAGCGAGGTGTGGACCCCATGAAGGCTGATGAGTAGGGCTCAGCACCTGAAGACCAGGAGCGTGGTGTGGACCCCATGTAGGCAGATGAGGAGGGCTCAGCACCTGAAGACCAGGAGCGTGGGTGGACCCTATGAAGGCTGATGAAGGCGAATTCATGCCAAGTGGTGTATTTAAATGATGACTTCGGTGCACGTGGCATGAATTCGTGCTATGTTGCCAATTAATGTTTTGTAAGTCTGTTTAGAAAATTATCACATCTGACATTGTTATTTCAACTAATATGACTAAATATAAATAAAATAAAATTTTCAGAAAAAAACATGGACAAATTATTGCATATGGCAAGCCTTTTTATCATTTATTCCTATTTCTTGATATCACAAAATGAATTCTTGATACAAAAAAAAAATGAATTCTTGATATCAAGAATTCTCTTCTTGAAACAGCACCGGTTTCAGTCATTTATTTCGAGCGCAAAAGTAATGCAGAAATTCATTCTGATTTCGAGCTCAAAAGTAGTGCAGAAATTCACAGTTGATTTCTAGCGCAAAACTTATCCGGAAACTTATTCTGATTTCGAGTTCAAAAGTAGTGCAGAAATTCAGAGTTGATTTCGAGCGCAAAAATAATGCAGAAATTCATTCTGATTTCGAGCTCAAAAAGTACTGCAGAAATTCACAGTTGATTCCGAGCGCAAAACTAATCCAGAAATTCATTCTGATTTCGAACTCAAAAGTTGTGTAGAATTTCATTCTCGGTGGTCTCGAGAGCCAAAGTATCGCAGATACTCATTTCGTGATATGTTGCCCATAATCGATGCATGAGTTTTATTTTTAGATAAGTCTCATAGGAATATTTATACTTTTTTTAAATGTACTTGCATGTTAAAATCTGAAAAAGGTGGAAGAAAATAAAGTTCATCAAAAATCTTCCTATTAATAATGTATACAAAAGTCTAACAAAATAATTTTTCCAAACACAAAATGGCAACATATCAAGAAATCATTTCGTGATTTGTTGCTGTTTTATGTGTGCAATAATATGTCCACTTTTTTCTGAATAATCTACTATGTATTGTACCTAGTCATGTTCGTTGAAATAATACTGTCAGATGTGATAATTTTTAGCAAAACATTGGCAACATATCACGAATTCATGCCACGTGGTGTATTTCAATGATGACTTCGCTACACGTGGCATGAACTCGTAATATGTTACCAATGTTTTGCTAAAAATTATCACATCTGACAGTATTATTTCAACTAACATGACTAAAAACAATATAAAATCAATTATTCAGACAAAGAACATGGACATATTATTGCACACGGGCAATCTTTACTGCAGGTTAGCGCAACGTAGAACGGCAGCATATCACAAAATGATTTCGTGATATGTTGCCAATTTTTGTGTTTGCAAAAAGTATTTTGTCAGACTTTTGTATACATTTTTATTAGAAAGATTTGTGATGAACTTTATTTTCTTCTACCTTTTTTCAAATTTTGAAATGCAAATTACATTTCAAAAAGTACCAAAGAATATTTACTATGAGGTTAATCTTTAAATAAAACTCTCGTACCCGTTATGGGCAACATTTCACGAAATTAATTTTTGCGATACTGGCTCTCGAGACCACCGAGAATGAATTTCTGCTCTACTTTTGAGCTCGAAATCAGAATGAATTTTGGCATTACTTTTGCGCTCGAAATCAATTGTGAATATCTGCACTAATTTTTAGCTCGAAATCAGGATGAATTTCTGCACTACTTTTGAGCTCGAAATCAACTGTGAATTTTTGCACTTCTTTTGAGCTCGAAATCAGAATGAATTTCTGCAGTACTTTTGCGCTCGAAATGAACTGTGAATTTCTGCACTCTTGTTGAGCTCGATATCCATATGAACTCTTGCAATACTTCCGCGCTCAAAATCAATCACTACGAACAATTCTTGATATAAAGAATTAATTTCTTGATAATTGTATAATTTATAATTTGATTTCTTGATATCAAAATAGCATGAATAGACACACTGTTCGATTAGATTTTGAAGACAGTGGCTTAGCAATGGAGGGGGGGGGGGGGGGGGGGGGGGCCTCCTATGCCCGAGTTGAGTTGTTTTATTTTGTTTTGAATTTGGAGCTTTTGATAGATACAATCATAAAGCTTCCGGGCCGCCACCCATGGATCCCAGACATGGTCCTCTAAAGCCTAGTGCCCACTTAACGATCTAGCGATCTAGAGCGATCTTGCCCGAATAGGAGCGATCCCCTGAGATCTGTGGTTAAGTCGCCAAGTGGGCACCAATGGCCGCACCAGATCGATGTAACTCGCGTCCGCAAGGGTGGTGTCGGTTGCGGTCGCCGGGGTTTTTACATGTTCAAAAACCCTCCAGAGCAAATTCTATTGTTGACCTGCAGTGACATCATTTGTCAATCACTGGTCAGCTACCATGCTATTGTGATTAGCCTAATCACAATAGCATCACACGGTTGAATATAATACCAACTCACACAACTTCAATTACAATAGCTGTTGCTATGTCAGAAGAAAAGCACGGTCTAAGCTATTGCATGGAGGTATGCAGGGCATGCTTTTGTGTGGATGTTCTTTTTGTACTTTCATCTTTTGTTAATCTCATGGTAGCTGACCAGTGATTGACAAATGATGTCACTGCAGGTCAACAATAGAATTTGCTCTGGAGGGTTTTTTAGGAGGTGGGGCTTAGCAACGTGAAGACAAATAAATGATAACATTTTTAAAAATATACAAAACATATTTGGGTCAAACCGTTTACAAATATTTAATGTGTACACTAATACAAATGAACAGAGGTCAACATGCATTTGGGTTGCAGGGCCCCTTTAAGTATAAATCTATTTGACACTTTGATGATTATAACTCAATATCCCAAATGATAACCATAAATATATATAGAGCCCTTTTTTCTTTCTTTCTCACTAATCGATATTTTAGATAAATAACTATGATTTCAAAAATGACAAACAAAACATGCACAATAATGAAATTGGTGAAAAAAACTTAGATAACACAGAACAGATACACACAATTTTAAACATAAAAAACAAAATAAACACACCCACGAACAAACACCAATACTCACAACTTAACAATCATGCAAACGTGTTTGGATTAAGGAAACAAAAGATGATATTTTTTGCGTTATTATTTACAGATTCATTTTGTTTTTATTTACACAGTAAGTTGTGATTTGATGTAACACTGAATAGCCTAGTAGTTCGATAGACGTCTACACATTTATGATAACAGTCATGTTATAATTATACGTTTACCTAGTATGATGTTATATTAGTGCACATCAATATCATCACAGAAATTACTTGTTCTGAACAACACAAGATTAGAATACAATATTCCAAATTTCACCCACAAAATCCACTTGAGAATTCCCATAATGCATGGGCTACGCCCCCTCTCTATTTTATCTAATGATATATTATGGAGCGGTCAGACGACACTTGCGACGACCTGCAACAGCCTGCAACAAGACAATAGAACTTATGAAGGGCCGATCATGTTCGAAATAACTAGACGTTACAACAGAATGCAAATACCGCAATTATAGCCATAAAAAGGTTGTGTGTATTACATTTCAGCTAAAATAAGCATTACATGTGATTTATCGTGCTTAATAAGCATTATAAGCCCGAATTTGGGTTGTTGATCAAACAATAGCACGACCGGTCACGTGGAACGCATGCGCCGTGTGTTCTCTTGCGACGGCAGGTTCCTATCGCAAGTCCCGTCGCAAGGTTTTGGACATCTAAAAATCGGTTCAAAATCCGTTGCGATCAAAACAGCTCACCCTATTGTCCTATTGAAATTGTATCCATGGCAAATATTCATGGTTTGGTAGACAATACTTAATCCTGAATACTTCAGGCAAGTCTCATCGCATGCGGTAATTGCGGTGACGTATTGAAATTGTATCCATGGCAACGATGCATTGTTTGGTAGACAATGATTTATCCTGAATACTCCTGGCAAGCCTCTAGATATTTCTGCTTTTCATCAAAAGTTATTTATTCTCATTACACACCCTCACCATTGAAAGGGAGTTATTCAACCGACAGATTTGTATTGTCATGATTGGGATCGGCATTCACGTGACAACAAAGGTGGGGGTGGGGGGTCTCGGCTCTTGCGCTCTTGGGCCCAATATTCTCCTTCATGTCCCACAGTTATTATTTTGGTTGTTTGTCTACCTTGTTTACCGCGGTAATTTATATTTGGCCCATTTGGGGTATTTGTATGAGCTAAAAGCCAAAAGCTTGCACCACGTCCTATGTTTATATTTTGCAACATTTGTCTTTGATATGGCTCCATACTCAGGCTAATTTCATATAAGCTTGGTGCACCAATAGGGTAGCCCATCGCTAGCATGCTCCTCGGCACGGGCGTAGCGAGTTACGTAATACCTATTCAACTGGGGGGGATGAATGAATAGATCATCCCCCCCTACGACCGTGCTCCTCCGGGAGTAGAGGATGTGTACAATGCGGGTCTGACGCTTAGAGGCTATTAGGCGCTTTATAAATACGAACTACTATTATTATTAATTATTATTAAATAATATTATTGTTATAATTATCAATATTACTATTATAATTATTATTATTATTAGGAGTAGTAGTAGTAGTAGTAGTAGTAGTAGTAGTAGTAGTAGTAGTATTCCATAATTTGTGCATCAAGTCCATATCAATATAACAGCAGAGAGCTATTAACGCTCATCCTTGAATTGCGGAACATTTTGTGAGTGTTTATATTGTTTATCGCATGCAGTGAGTTTGTACAGGGCGGTGATGTATTACAGACTTTGGCAAAATCCGCCTTTCATATGTGCACGTGACCAATCGCAAGCTGTTGCAGGTCGTCGCAAGTATCGTGTGACCACTCCATTAAGATAATACATAGCCGTTGTTGTTTCAAGCTTGTTTTCTTTATTTACACATTCTGTATCGATGTAATAATATTATAGGGTTTTTCATCCATTTTAACACTTCTGTCGTTCAGTTTCTTGAATTTGTACTTCAATTTCGTACCGAGAAACCAACAGAGCGTGAATCCCAACTTCAATTTCGTCAATCCTTATTCTAATTCGTCATTAATCAATCAATTTCAAACACTTCGCATTTAAAACCGTCAATTGTCATTAGAATTCGTCTCCGCCGCTGAGCGAGTGGTGAATATTAAGATAAAATTCGTCTTTGTGCAATCAATTAAGTTAATTTGTCATTCAAATTCGTCAGATGGTATAGCCTTTTGTTGGAAATTTTAATGAAATTGATTGCAAATTGACGAAATTGCTTTCGCTTTTATGTGTTCAGCAACTGTGACCGACGAATTGTATTTGCAATTGACGAAAAAGTGTGCCAAACAACTAAATTGTGTGGTCTTTTTGTAAAATTGATCGACATATAAAAAAGACGAAATTGAAGATGCATTGAAATGGCTCAACTACAAGTGAATAAAGGCTATGAAGATATACATCCGTGATAACACAGTAAACATTGTTTTCAGAACAGCAAATTGCTAAATACATTATGTATAAAGCAAATCTATATACAGTGCATACACAAACTAGTCCGAGATTATTAAAATATAACGTTTTTTTTTTTTTACAGTATTAGTACGTAACACATAATGATCAACTCAGCAATTAATAGTTCGAAAATGGGAATTAATCATTACATTCTGTATAAAGCAATCATAAGTAAGCATCACATTTTATTTACAATTCTACGATTGCAAATGTCTTTATATACACACGAATTTGAGAGTGAGTGCAACGGTTTGTATTTTATTTACATATACTGTGTAACAAATTGATTAAAATTACAAAAGATGAATGAATATAATACACATGTTTGTGTTTAAACGTTCACATAATTATATAAATGGTCGAGAGTATTAATAATAACAATAATAATAGACATTTATATAGCGCATATTGCAAAGAGTCTCTAAGCGCTTAAATAATTATTTAATTAGCATTACCCATGGTCATCAGGTACATTTCAAACCCACACAATAATATTGCGTACTTTATTAAAGGTGGTAAGTGAAAGTAATTATTATGTCATACAAATTCGTATACAAGTACCTAATAATGATATAGCAATGAATGCGTTTGAAAGTTTCGAACTTATTACATGTTTATATATAACGACAAAATGCTTAAAATTGTATAGATTTGCAACTATATAATAATAATAATAATAATAATAATGGTGCTTATATAGCGCATTATACATGGTCTCAATGCGCTTTACAATTCAATGATAATAATATACACTCTATAAAACTAGCATTATATCAGGCTATACAAAATATGAAACTTCAACTTAATTCATGACAATAATTATATAGCATAAATCTAACAAAACATAAAGAAAATATATAATTAATAATTACACATTGCATATACTGGGAATTAGTTTATTACAAGTTACCAAAAAATTACATTGACTTAATGAGTGAAGAGGTGTGTTTTTAGTCTAGAAGCGAACAAAGTTACAGAGGTTAGAGAGCGAAGTTCAAAAGGAAGGTTATTCCAAAGAGTTGGGGCAAGGACGGAGAAGGATCTTTTCCCATAATAATTTGTTTTGTATCGTGGGATTTTAAGGAGCAGTTGGTCTTGAGAGCGCAAAGTGCGAGATGGAGTGTAGCGTTGTATAAGTTCATTTAAATAGGAAGGGGACTGTCCAATTATTATCTTAAAGGTGAGAATCAAAATCTTATATAGAATACGTTTTTCGATCGGTAACCAGTGTAGAGTTTGCAAAATGGGAGTAATGTGTAATTTGTATGAAGATCCTTCCACCATCCTTGCCGCAGTATTTTGAACTCTTTGGACTTTCTGTATTTCAGATGCAGGTAGTTCTTTAAGAAGGGAGTTACACGAGTCCAGGCGAGATGTTACAAGGGAATGTACAAGTGTTTGGGTTGTGTGTTTATCTAAATAATTGCGAATCTTCCCAATTTGGCGGACAGCTGCCATAGCAGACGAACAAACTTTTTTGACATGGGATTTCAATGTTAGGTGTTTATCCATGATAACTCCCAAGTTCCTTGCCTCGTCAGCTGGTTCAATGATGGCATTACCAACTCTCACGTCAAGGTTGAATGTAGGTTTCGGCACAAATTTCGAAGAGAAGTGAATGATTTCAGTCTTATTTTCATTCAAAATCAGATGATTTTTGTTGGCCCAAATTCTGATGTCTTTAATGCAGTTGTTGAGCTTTTCTACTGCATTAGTTTGGCTCGATCGGTCATTTCTGTTGAAAACGGCGTACAGCTGCGTGTCATCCGCATACAACATGCCGTTCATCTGGTGAGAATCAATGATGTCCTGAACTGGCGCCGTGTAGAGAGTAAAAGCAGCAGGGCCTAGGACCGAGCCCTGTGGCACACCACGTGTATCTGTCACCGAGTCCGAAACGCAGCCTTCGATCTGAACAGTGTGACTACGTTGGTTGAAATACGACCTGAACCATTCGAGCACAGTGCCGGTTATGCCGAATCTCGTTTGCAGTCGCTGAAGGAGGATCGTATGGCATATCGTGTCGAAGGCAGCTGAGAAATCTAATAATACAAGAATAGCGTCTTTGTGCTTGTCTAGGGCTGACAGGATATCATTTTCGACTCGAATTAGCGCCGTCTCCACGCTATGAAAACGCCTGTATGCAGACTGTGTTCGGGGTTGCAAATCGTGAGCACTGACATAGTCCTGAATTTGCCTTACTGCTGCCTTCTCGATTATCTTATTATATCATCATGAACATCATCAAAGCTGCAGAAAGAAGACGAGTTAATTTGCAATCAATGAAAGAGTCGCCATATATTACAGGCTTTTATATAGCCAGTGATTTGTTGCAATATTTATGATAAACCCAAAAGCACAGTTTGTGTAAGTAGACTTATACACTCTGAAAAAACAATATCCAGTGTTCATCAAACGAATACTTCCCTTTTTTACTTTACCACATGCATGACTTGCATTGCTACGATAGCATTTGTTTTAGTTGGAAAGGCATTATTATGGTATGAGTAAACAATGTATTGAGTTCGTATATTATCATTTGGATAACGAATTTAATATAATTCCGCTACAATTGGATACGACCTATTTGTTCTTATAAACATGGATATACAATTATGAACTAATATGTTCAGAGGGAAATGCATTACATAATACAACAGTGTAAATAAAATAAAATATAATGTACACATTAAATTTTGTAGATGATCAAAAGATATGTTAGCGTCAAGAACATGATACACATACGTTTTTTTTTCGAATGCTTATTTATCATGTTTATACGATGTCATGTTATCAAAATGGTTTAAATGATTGTTTATTTTATATATATCAACACAAAATTATGAACGTTATGACATTAATCATTATGAAGCAGTTGGTATGCCAAGACTTAAATAAGCAGTCGTTCTTAATCACGCAATGCAGAACTATTTAAATTTGGAAGCTTTCCGATTTGATATATCAAAATCTCCAAAGTCAAAACAATAAAACAATATATATCAATAATGAGTGATGTTCTGAGAAGAACAAAACTACATTGATGTGTCTTACAACCAGAGGAAGTAATTTTTGTTAGTAGTGCATCCCAGTTGACATAATGTTGTCACTATGCTGTTCATAGTAACGGTTAAATTCTTAATTTCATTAATATCAAGTCTTAATTCAAATAGATATTTGATTTTGATGCATCTACTAAAACAACATCTTGTGCACCTGTCATCTTTTGTTTTAATGAAATGATTATTAACGGGAGAGACACAAGGGAGGGAACGAGTAGGGGGATTTCAATCTGAATTTTCACCATTCTTAGCAGAGCATGTAATAATAATACCCATGAACTTGTTCTTTTCTAGAAAGGGTAAAAATGGCGCAATCGCTGTAAATTCTTTACTTCTATATACACAGATTATATTTCTAGAAAGGGTAAAAATGGCGCAATCGCTGTAAATTCTTTACTTCTATATACACAGATTATATTATCCTGACTTAAGACGAGCTGACCTGGCGCTGCATGCATTTAACTGCAAACGTTCCTGTCGGATTCCCATTAATTAAATCTAGGTCGAGTACAGAATGCCTTGCCGAAAGAAAAAAAATAGCAGGGCATTGATCGGTCGTCAATAACACCTCCAAAGAATACAAAAAGAAAATGTTATCCGAAAAATCTTTTGATATTAAAGGGGTAGTACAGTTTTGGGTAAGGCTGAACATTAGTAACCAAAACCTGCACAATAACATTACAAACTAATAGTTAAAACTTCACCATGCTCAGAGGGTATAGAAAATTACAAACAACTAAGCAAAAAGCCCGTTATCATTCCAAAAGAGCCATTAAAACTCCAAAGGGCGCTTTCTAAAAAAGCATTGGTTTCAACTATTCTTCATGCAAAATTATGCATGTGATACTTTCAATGGTGAAATAAGGATTAAATAGAGAGATCATCAACAACTATTACAAAAAAAACTTTTTGGAAGTTTTTGAAAAAGTATAAGCATTTTTTCAATTAAAACAAAAATCACTAAATAAAACTGGGCCCCAGATTTATTCCGATCGGATATCAGACAATATCATGAAAATACAAATACTGTTTCCGGACATACTTGGTGTTTGATTATTTGTCTCTATGCTAAACATCATGGTTTGGGATTTAATATTCAGGGTATTGATCATTTCTTTAAAGGGGTAGTTCAGTTTTGTTATATAGAGGGCACCTCACAAAATAATTGTGAGATAATGAAAAACTGTGTGTCAATTTTGAAAGAGCATACCATGCAACTCTCATGCATCTACTGACAAAAATAATTCGTACACTACAATTATAATTGTGAAATTTGAAGTAGAAATATCAAATTCCGGTATCGTATCTTAAAGGGTTAGTACAGTTTTGGTAAGGTTGAGCTTTAGTAACCCATCCTGCACAATAACATTACAAACTAATAGTTATAACTCTACCATGCTCGAAAGGTATAGGAATAGCCTATTGTCATTTAAAATTACCAATTCAAACACAAGAGGGCGCACTAATGAAAAGCATTGGTTTCAACCATTTGAATTCATGATTAAAAAGTGGGTTCATCAACAACTATTTAAAATCCTTTTCTTAACATTTTTGAAAAAGTGTAACCATTCTTTAAACCCTCCTAAAAAAAAAACATCGAATAAATCTGGGGCCCGGATTCGATCGGATATATTTATTGATATTTCAGCCGTTTTAGAACCGATTTTAATCAAATGAAATTTATTCTGCCATTGAATTTGTATGTTATTTATATAAAGATTTCGTGCAGCGCCCTCTATACCAAAACTTAATTACCCCTTTAACACTCAGAACGATTTGATGTGAAATAAACCCAAACAGTTCAGGAAATACATTATATTTATATTCGCTTTGACAGAATATTATTTTCTAATATACAAATATAAAATACACACAAAATCTTCGTGGCTCGGTTGAGCACCGGTTTAACAATAATCCAAAGGTCTCGGATTCGATTCCAGGTGAAGCCTATTTTTCTTTGCTTATTTCCAATTATTTGAAAATACACACATCCTAATGAAGTAATTTTTTTTCAGAGATGCTGTAGTCGATATAACAGAGTCAAATGTATAAAAGTTTTCTCGGCCATTTTTCCAAAATTTTCATTCGCATAGAATCTCGGACCATTTTCATTCGATAAATTATGCTGAAAGCTTGAAATTGTTGTTGAAACTTGCATTTAGTGATTTAAAGTGATTTATTACTGGTCAAGAGATTTAGCACTTATTGCATTTAATGAACAACCGTGAACATAAGCAATCCTGCTTTCAGCATTAAATATTGTTACAAACGCAACACTTTTAATTATCATTTTTTTTATAGCCATTTTGAGAAAAGGCAAACACGTTTTATATAAATAAATGTAAACAAAGATTTCTCCAATAACAATTATGGGAATCAAAATGCTAAGAAATGTATTTGAATTAAAACACGTAGATGCGGTGACACTATCGGCAATCGAGAGTGCACGCTGTATTAATTTGCTTGGCCAGATTGCAAAATTGATTGGAAAATCATATATTAATTCACCAACTTAGTGCATTGATTTTGTGTCTGTCCTGATCTGCTTGGGTGCGTCTCCTTACTCTTCCCTCTGTTCCATGTGGTCAGTAGGTGTCGATTCATATTGTCTACAACTACTCTGCGCAGGTATCATTCTTATTATAGGTCCATTGAATACATAACAAAAAGCAAGCGATAACAGCAAGATATTTGTAGCTAACGATGAAATAGCTAATACAAGTACCAACTTTGTATGGGGAATAGTAATAAGATGAAAATTATGTAATTTATCGTCTTCAAAAGAAGCACTCCGTATTTGTACACATTCATATTATATAGCCCATACCTGATCCAATATTTATGAACTAAAAAACATTACAAATGCTGATATTCACATTTTCAAACTGCAATCTTTATGTATAAATTTGGATAAATACTATACCATTAGCATTTCGAAATACTTTTTTGTGTACAATAGTAGTATACACTCATATCCTACACGACACTCATCCGACTTCCATTTAACTAACCCAAAATTATTATGGCCTATAAATCAATAAGACACCATGGTCCAGACATTTGGAATGCTTTACCTGACAAAATTAAACACTCTGCATCTCTTTATTTATTTAAAGCTTCGATGAAAAAATATCTAATATCCAAATATTTATAAACATAATCAGGTCTAAAGTATTGTAATTGTTTCTTTATATTGACTAATTTTAAGATAAACCAGTTCATAAAAAAAAAATAATCAAACACTTATCGCACATGCACTCACCCACATGCACACACTTGCATTTTGTTTTGTCTTGTTTTTCTTTCTTTCTTCCCCTTTTTTATTTTATTTTTTTATATTCTTTTTTTTCAGATACTTCTGAAAAATCACTTGTGCGTGACAACCTATTTTATTATATACTCCAATAACAGCGCCATGTACCCCCTCCCCTCCTGGCTGCTATCGACTCAAGCATTCATGCTTATGATAGTTTGCCCCTGCATTTATTTGATTATTTGCATTACATTCAACTGATTTAAGTTCTGAATTATATATATGTATTTTCTTTTGATATCAAATGTCACATTGTATGTAAATCAATTATGTTATACACTTGTATTGTTATTTGAATATGTTGATTTTGATTTTTCTTTAATAAATGCAGAAAAACATCTGCTAAAAACTTCCAAAGTAAGTTTGCACCTTTCGTTTTCAGGTGGCACATCGGTTCTGCCATCATATGGGAGCTCTGTAGTGGTTTGGGAAGCAGCGTCATCGTACCGTCAGTAGGAGGAAGTGTGGAAGACTTAGTATGCATGCTGTACGGCGTGTAATCAGGTTCTTGTCGATTTACGTAAGGTCAGCGTGAGGGTACCGTTACTATCTAATTCGTAATATTCACATTTTATTTGGTCTTGAGTATCCATACAACAATAATAACGAATGTCAATATTTAATGTCAAATCTCATCATACAAACCGCTCGTATGAAACAAATATCCTGTGATATATTCTCCAGGTTTTAGGTATGATAAATAACAATACAAACTTGAACCTTTATCCCCAAGTGCAAAAAACCTCATATATCGCCACGTTTTCACCTGTGGCGCAGTGTAGGCCGGAGTACAGAAAAGTAATTGGTCTGTGTATAAACATCACTATATTTTGTCAGCTCAAATCATCTCCGCACTCATAACTTGGAAGAACATAAAGTAATGTTTCTAAAGTGAAAAGTTGTAGTTGAACAATATCCAGTTGTTCTGTGATATTTAGTAAATACGCACTATTGTCAACCATCGTTATGCGTTATGGATAAATTAACAAATAAAACACCCTCTTTCTTTTGAAATGACACCGCATCCGGTCACGCATGTCCGTATGAAATTTTCCATGTGCTCATCTGTGCCTAACTGGACGTAGAATGGGCGCTCTTTGTGAGCATACTGTATAGACCATACATACGCCTCCAGAGTTTGTCAAAGCCTGTGAGAAGGTGATTGTGGCGTTCTCACCTCCGTAAAGTAATACTCTTTAGGCTCACACATGGCACAAGCATTCAAGCCACATACGGTGATCAGCAAGAGTCCCCACCGGCCGTTCATGATGGAACCTGCAATGTGGACAGACATTATACTTCTTTGTTTAATTAGTTTTTGTTTAACAAACGATTTAATTCATTTCCACACCTTTTTTTCTAAAATAACACAAGTAATACTTACATGACTTAAACATATGTATTGACAATATGACAAAAGTGCATGGTGGCATTTTGTCCGAAAAGATTCTCAGAAAAAACCGCAAACATTTTACACAAATTTTCATTTTTTCTCGCGGGGGGTAGTTGTCCTGGGGGTAATTGTCTTGGGCGTAGGCGTACCCCAGGGGGGGGGGGGGGGTATGGGGGATTGAAGGGTTCACCCCCCCCCCCCCCTTTACGACTTGTAGCTGGTCTTGAGACCACTTTTTAGAAGTCTCGAGCATCATTACCGATGGTCTCGGCCTCGAAAAATTTAGAAGGAACCTGATCTCGGAATCGAAAATTGTGAAGAAACCTGGTCTCGGCCTCGAAAATTTTAGACCGGTCCTGTCGTGTCCGTCGAGAATTTTGAAGGTACTCGGCCTCGAATTCTACATTTGGTGTAAGGACACCCCCCCCCCCCCCCCCCCCCGCCCCCGCTTACACAACTCTCAACCAATGGTCTCGGCCTCAGAAATTTGGCGGACGAAATAAACCACTCCCCCTTGAAAATTCCTTGGTACACCACTGGTCTTGGGGGTAATTATTTTGGTGGTATTGTCTTGGGTGGTAATTGTTTGGGGTAATTGTCTTGGGTGGTAATTGTTTGGGGTAATTGGTCTTGTGTGGTAATTGGTCTTGTGTGGTAATTGTTTTGGGTAATTGTCTTAGGTGCTAATTGTTTGGGGTAATTGTCTTGGGTGGTAAATGTTTGGGGTAATTGTTTTGGGTAATTGTCCGGGGGGTAATCGTCCGGGAGTGATTGTCCAAGGGGTAGTAGTCCAGATACGATTATGATGTAGAAGCCTTTTTAATATATTAAAAAAAGAACATTCTCTGTGCTCGTTATATAAATCCAACCTTTATTGTGAAAGTTTTACGGACATATTATTAAGTCCTTACTTAACCCTAACCAGACCGGTGGGGGTGGAATCCAGACAAAAAGGGGATTTCTGCATAAATGTGCATAATTTGCAATCTTGTAGATTATGTTATTATGTTATTAAAGGGATAGTTGAGTATTGGTCAAACTTAAATTTAGTAACTAAAACCTGCATCATTACGGTACAAAGTAATAATTATAACTTCACCATGCTAGAAAAGTATACACAATTACAAACGACTAAGTAAAACCCCTGTTATCATTCAAAAAGAGCCGTTACAACTCAAGATGGCGCTATTTAAAAAATCATTGGTTTTAGCCTTTTGTCATACAAAATTGTGCATTTAATATTTGTTAAAATGATGATTCAATAGAGATATCATCAACGACTTTTCAAAAACCTATTCTGATTCGAGCATTTTTTAGAAATTTTTCTATAAAGTCTAAATATCGCCCGGTGATTGCCGGTGAAGAACATTTTGAATAAAAATATATTTCAGCCGTTTCTGAACGGATTTTAATCAAATAAAGTTTATTCTGTCATTAAAATTGTATTTTCTTTCGAATTTGGCAGTCAGTTTTTCATTATCTCACAAAAAAATATCTGGGGGCACTTCGGGAAATATCAATACACACTACCTTTAAGCTATCTGTGTGCCAAATTGTGTGGCGGCCGCGCGTTTGTCGGCCGAGATCTCGGAGGGGGGGGGGGGGGGGAATCCACCCCGAGCCTGGCCTGAGTATAGCCAAAATAATCCGGCCTGATTAGGGTTAAAGGGGACCACCAGGCAAAGAACAACACATAACTATATGTTTCGGTACCGTTTTGTGATATCAAATAATTTAGATACCAAACATTTTGCAAAGGGTTGTGAAAATCATAAACAAAGGAATTAATTTCCAACACTTACGGAACCACTACTATATCCTGGTTCCGTACAGGCCAAACATGTGAGTGCGCCAATGCTATTCACGCATACGTTTGGAGACAATAGAATCCCGGACGAATCGTTCGGTCTGGACAAAGTAGTCTCGTACATGCAGACCCATGAACGCATGCTTTAGAATGGTGATGCGTTTTCCGATTTTTTTTTTCTTTCTGGAAACTTATCTTTGTTAACTTGTTGATGGAATTGACTACTAAAGGTGTTACCGTTCTTTCATAAGAATATTATTTTGGGGTGATGGTACCCTTTAAGGCAAATGAGAAGGAGAGCTGAGATCTAATAATTGCCAACAATCAACTTGCATATTGAATGCGGAAACAACGGCCTGCGTTAAAAATCAAGTTTCGGTGATGTGAAATATAAAAACTTTCTGATATTTCCACAACAGAAATATCGAGTTTAAGATACGAAGCAAAATATATCTAAATTCTTGGGCTTCAACATTTGTCAATATAAGGGAGTAATTTGAGTACAATCCGATTAAAAACACAAAGTGAAGTGGCTTATCGCCACAAAATACTATGTTTGTTTTTGACATTGTAAATGTGGTTGATATACTGCAGAACGTTTGATGCCTACAAATTTAACGTTTATAAATATACTAGTACTTGAAGAAAGAAAGAACGAGATCGACTTACCGTTTTCCAAACGTAAATAAAAATGAATGGCCGAACAACGTTTAAAAGATCTGTGTGTGCGTCTGTGCAATATGAAATGGGAGCAGTCAAGACGTATCACGCACTTGAATGTACGTTCCCTACTGTTATTTTTCCTGGTAGTGCCGTAGTCCGTGTTTAACTGCCAACAACTGTTTATCCACTACGTAAAAGACTCCTTTTAACTGCGATGTTCCACGTCATCATTGGTGTAGCTGAGGGGTGTGAAAGGCAATTACACCTTCATTTTCAGTGTTTCATGTCATGCTGTGATTTAACTAATTTAGATAGCGTCATACTGTATTAAAGGCTGTTCCAGTACCTTCATAAGCAAACTTGGCCTCTATAAATTTACACAATGTTTATGATGAAACTGACTACGCCTCTGCGCGTCACGCATGAGTAGGACAGCGATTTCTATACAATTTTTTTTTGAATACATATTAGGGCAATTGTTGTATATGACCAACCCCCTCTGACTGCCTCATATGGATTTATCATTACAGTATGGCGTAATTATTCATCTTCCATATTAATTGATCATTTTTCATATATAAAACCCTAACTAACCCCTCACTTAGTCCAAATGGCGCAATTATTCATCTTCCATATTGATGTATCCGTTTTTGTATATAATACCCTAACTAACCCTCCACTTAGTCCAAACGGCTCAATTATTTATCTTCCATATTAATTCATCAGTGTTCGTATATATAGTACCCTAACTAACCCCCACTTAGTCCAAACGGCGTAATTATTTATCTTCCATATTGATGCATCAGTTTTCGTATACAGGGTGGCCCCAAAAAACGGGGCACGGGGCACTTCCCAAAATAAAGTAACAAACTGCTTATGTCCATCGGATTTTCCAATGAAAAACGTTACCAAGAATAGTCATTTTGGTCGTGTAGTTTTCGTTTTAGGGCGCTGTGAGTGACACCATGTCAGGTTCCCATTTTTGAAAAATATTACCAAGTCAGTGCCCGATAATTCGCACTTACTGCCCATTATAGCTTGAACAACTGTGCCCATTCTTTCGTGCACACTAACAATGGCGCGCGTATTGCTCTGCTATAGCGGGCAGTAAGTGCGAATTATCGGGCTCTGACTTGGTAAAAATTGACAAAAATGGGAACCTGACATGGTGTCACTCAGAGCGCCCTAAAACAAAAACTACTCAACCAAAATGACAGTTCTTGGTTTCGTTTTTCATTGGAAAAGACAACCTATCCGATGGACATAATAATTGGGTTACTGTATCTTGGGAAATGCCCCGCTCCGATTTGTTGGGCCACCATGTATAATACCCTATAACTAACCCCCCACTTAGTCCAAACGGCGTTATCATTTATCTTCCATATTAAATTATAAGTTTTCGTATCAGGTGGCCACCAAAATAGGTTTAACTGCAGTTGTGCTCCTTGAATGCATACTGAATTATGCATGCCAGCTCCGTTGGCTGTTGGCTGACCAACTGAATGGGCCAACGGAGTCAGAGTATGCAAATTAGTTAAAGGTGATAACAATCCATGGCTAAATCGTCAACTGTAATTGTTACTGTACTTATTATGTATGCCAACTCCGCTGGCCGTTGGCTGACCAACAATTGGCCAGCGGAGTCAGTATGCAAATTAGTTCAAAATCGTCAAACGGTAATATATGCAATGCAGCGCAGCTGATATGTTCGCGTACCCGGGATGTACATGTACATTATATCATTTAACTCCGTTGGCCGTTGGCTGACCAACAAACTGGTACTGAGGAGTGGTGGGATATATTCTGTCCTGAACAGCATAATAGCGTCTTTTCGCAACCGGCAACGCGGCCTTCTACAACGCTAATCATAGCGGGGGGTCGCACTCAGAGCGAAAATTTCCGCGTAGCGTCCAAACCATCGATCGGTGGTCCAAACCTACGACGGTATTCACCCGAATTAGCGTCGGGCGTAGAGCTAGTACGGGGAGGCGTGATCAGCCAATCAGAGAGCTTATTAACTGTGACGGCGAGGCTCGCATGCACATTGCCTCAATGTGCTTTATGCACTCATTCGTACACATGCGAACCCTGCACAGTATGTTGTGATTTGTGTTGCCTATACTGTACTAGGACTGTACATAATTTATCAACATGCATGATGAATGGAACGAGTGAACTTTCTGCCCCAATTTCGGTCATACCCCAGTCACACCGCAAACCGAATCCAGACCGACACGAGACCGAATAATTCGGGGACGTTGCGGGGACGTTCGGGGTGCTAGTCGTCGAAGTGGTATCGGAATTGTCGGTCTCTTGTCGAGGTCCAGTTCGGACTCCGAATTTGTCGGAGTGGGTTCTTTCGAGCTTGCTTGAAAGAACCCACTCCGACAAAGTATCGGGGTGCTTGCGGGGACGTGTCGGAGTCGTGTCGGGGACGGTTCGGGGAATGCGGGGAGGATTCGGAGTGGATTCCATCTGGTGTCGGAGTGAAAATTCGGGCTGGGTTCGGTTTTGATGCCATTTGGATTCGGCCGAACTGAAACCGCAAGAAAAAAGAATGGAAATGTTGTACTCAAATGATACCCGCAACTACACCGATACCAAACCGAATCAAGACCGAATAGCCCTCGAGTGATGTGATATTTACCCACTTATAAGCACATCCGGTATTTGGAAGATGGTTGATATCTTGGGCATATTTACCTATAATTTTTTTTCTGGAAACAAATATATCCTCTATTGCTTTGAGCCGTGCTATGAATATAATTATTGTCAAGAAATTTGTTTAAATACAAGAACTAAAAGCAATAAAATGTATCAACCCACAAACTTTCGGCAACAGCATTATTCTGTCTATTTGTAAGTGGCATGTCAGAGAGTCGATAATTGTGGGAGTGACACACGCTCTCACACACACACACACACACACACACACCCACACACACACATACACACACCAACACACACACATACACACACCCACACACACCCACACGCGCGCGCGCACCGACACAAACACACATACACATACACACAACAACAAAAAACCTTCCCTAAAACCTGGGGAGATGATTGTACATGTCACCCCCCCCCCCCCCCCCCCCCCCCATTACATTACAATTATGAATAAAATATAACAATATATCTTACCGAATAGACCGCTTCTGTAATGTATGCAAATAATATGCGTATGACGTCAGACTACCCGTTGGCAAGCTTAACAATAGTAACTAGGTCCGGCAAGCTCCGGCAAACTTAGCTTGCCGGACCTAGTTACTATTGTTAAGCTTGGCAACGGGGAGTCTTACGTCATACGCATATTATTTGCATACATTACAGAAGCGGTCTATTGGCTGACAATGATTCCTGACCATAATATAGAAAGTAGCTTCTACAAACTTAAAATGATGATGTAGCAGGTATGCCACACATGTGCAGGGAAATTACCACTCCTCTCCTTCATTGAGGAGTAAGATGAACTCGACTCTTCCATTATACCAATGGGGGGGGGGGGGGTTATGTTCAAAATAATAATAATGTAACAGGGCAGAATATTATTACACACATACACACTATATGCATGTGTATAATTCACACGTTGGGCACCGATACTGAGCAGCCACTGATCTTCACTTGCAGATAATGCTAGTATAGCCTCTGTATAGGTTTTCCCGCTCAACTTTTTCAATCAAATTCACGCATTCACGCAATCGTTGGGTCCGGTCTTTCAACATTCGAATATAAAGTGCAAGCGAATTCATGCATACGCATTAACTTTCGTGAATAGACACGGTAGATGAGCACCCAATGTGCACTCGAATTCGCGAATTTGCAGCCAAATTTCAATGACCAAAGTAGTCCAGTTTGGACTGTGGCGAATTCATTTGTTATCCCTGTCCGCTCTTGCCCGCTAGAACCACTTTCCGAGACTAATCTGTCTAGTTTTACGAGAATATTAATTAGTCACGTAAAATGGTTCAGTGGGGTTCGTCGACATCTAGTGGGCAAGAGCGGACAGGGATACAAACAAAAATCGCCACTGACAGTCCAAACTGGATATATGACCGAAGACGCGTCTGCGTATACCAACGTGCCAATTTGAAAGACCATCGATAAATAGGTATGCTCTTTGTTTCAAATCGAATGACAATCGTGCAAATTCGTTTGCCCCGAAAAGGATTTTAACGACTATGTACGAATTATAATGCTGATTAGTTAAGGGCGATCGCAAATCGCGCGAATTCGAATATTCATATTGTCAATTTCAATTTGAATGACACAATTGCAAAATGTAGTGTGAAAACCTATATTTTATAAATTTTCACTTTTGTAAAGTATGCAACTGGCATATCTTTTTATGATATATTTGTACAAATTACATCATGTATGGTTACGGGTTATACAGGATTTCTCTATACTGGAATACATTTTTTTAATTTTTTCATTTTAATCTTTATTCCAATTCATAAAAAATACGTTAACATACAATATAAAACACAGTAGCATACATCATGGATAGTACTATCCATGCATACATACAACTTTTTTTTTTAAATGGTACAAAAATATATCAGTTTTATGAATAGTATTGTAAAAAATGAATGGAAAAGGGACGTACGTGAAAAGCCGAGCACGACCCTACATTTTAAAGAACTTTAAAATATATATTTTAACACAAAATATTAGAGAGTACTATTAGTATTATCATCTACCAACACACACAAAAAATAAATAATTGTCAGTAAAATATTAGTTATGTTGCCTTTTTAATGAGTTATTAAATTGAATATCAAAATTACTCAATTCTGAACTGTTCCAAAGGAACCGCTATTCATAATAAGGGGGTTGCTGTTCATAAAGGCATAAGGACGGCTATTCATAATGGAAAGGAAGGGTCGTTGTTCATAATAAGAAATGGGGGTCTATATCCATAATGCAAGAAGAGGGTCCTGATCCATAATACGAAATGAGGGTCGCTATTCATCATTTTAAACAGAGTCGCTAACATAAAACGAAATCAGCGTCGCTATTAATTTGTAAAAAGGTCACTTTCATGAAATTATTACAGTCGGCCCTCTTCTTACATTATCAACGACCCAGATTTCATATTATGATTAGCTCCCCGATTTTTAATTTTTTTATAAATAGCGACCCTTGTCTAATATTATGCATAGTGATCCTTTTGAATAATTACCATATGAATAATGAACCCTTTTTCAAATTATTTATACTGGTCCTTAAAAACAAGTTGACCCTTAGGACTATCGGTCCTTATGCATAGTGAGCAGACCCCAATTATATTTCGCGGTTAGTAATAGTGTATTCATTGGGATTTACAATGCGCCCAAAACAAGGGAATAAATTTATTAAAAGAATATCCCTCAGTTCAGCAGGGGTGACCTATAAAGATAGAAAACGAATCTTTCAACGTGGTAAAAACCCATTTATATGTTTATGTTGGGTCATCAACGCGGTAGATTCAATTAAAAGCAATACCGTTAACGTGGTTTAGGTATCAAGGGATATAGAACCCTCAGTATGGAGCACATAAACATGAAACATTCTGCAAAAGAATAACACAATTAACATAATCATGTACATACAACAAGATTGAATAAAGCTATCCATTTCATAGCAAAGCCGTTGTCTATAGCAGTGCTCCTATGACTTGACCATAGCAAGTCTAGATGATCTCATGTTCAATAATACCTAAACTCAATCCAAACCAGTGTCGTACGTAATCTGGCAGTTTAATAAGTACACAAATACAATATAGGTTTTCCCGGTCAAATTCCTCAAAACAGCAGCCAAACTGACGATTCGAACATTCAAATTAGAGCGACTTTTCTTCAAGTCCTGTTTGCTATATTCATGTTCACTCTAAGAGCATTCAAATTCGTTTTTTTTTATTTTATAATTTTGTAATTATGTTTGTTCAAATTAGTTTTTTTATCGCCCAAATTAACACTGCACAATCGTCACTCAATTTCGCGCAGGTAATCTAGAGCAAGAAATTTGTACCTCAATCAACATTTAAATTCGTTTATATAGGCACCCGTTTTCGCACATTTAGCCTTCAAATTGGTTTCGTATATAAATATTCCTTTTTAAACTCATTGTTCTCAATTTGTAATATTCATAATGAAGTTTTACATATGTGTTAATTCAAACACATATTGCTCATAAGCATGATAAGTACACATTGTGCATGGGAATCACGGTGATTTTCATAAGGAATAAATACTCTCATTCATTTCAACAATTGTTATTTCAATAAATATGTATATACCTATCATCATTCAATTTCATCATTATTCATCATGTTGATGCTTCTTTGTTTTGTTTAATCAATTTAATTATAAAACATCCCGCCTTCTACATGTTCTTTTTTTCTCATTTACATGATTAGTGTACACCATGACGAATTACAATGCACAAGTTTTACAATCGCTCGCCAATTGACGAATTTGAATGCCCGAATGCCCACTCCTTCATTTCCCGCTCTAAATTGGATGCTCTTTAAAGGTTCTCTGAAATCCAAATGCAAGTTGCCTTCAACTATTGTGTATTAGTGTATACATTAACTATTTGTTTACTATTTGACCTACATATGTTTTGTAAATTTAAAAACATTTTAGCAATTAATTTCTTCAGTTTGCCAAGGCCCATTTCTAAAAAAAAAAAACTCTCCAGAGTAAAAAAAAACCGTTGTGACATCATCTCTCAATCACTGGTCAACTAACCGGAGATGAACAAAAGAAATACTTACAAAAGAACATGCTCACAATAACATGCACTGCATGTTTCCATTCAAAAGCTTATCAATGCCTTATTGTCCTTATCATGGTTGAGCGTATCTGACATAGCAACTGCTATCAATCAATACTCAATTACTGAAAAGATGAACAATACAGGGCGGAATGCAACTTCTCCCAAGGCGAGGGCTTGCTCACAATAGCCTCACATGTTTGAATACTATTCTAACTGACACACTTCAATTTCAATAGCAGTTGCTCTGTCAGATAAGCTCAACCATGATAAGGGCAAGAAAGGCATTGATAAGCATTTATATTGAAACATGCAG
>JBAMJV010010358.1:0-21844 GCA_037951105.1 Echinarachnius parma | reverse complement strand
CAATTGATATTGGGGGGGGACATCACTCGTAAGAGTTGATATTCATAATACGAAATAAAGGTCACTATTCATAGTATAAGAAAAGGTTCGCTATTCATAATCCTAACAAAAGGTTTTTTGTCATTTAATAGTAGAATGTATGGTCGCTATCTAGAAAATGATAAAAAAGGACGCTATTTACTGATCATAATAACAATGATCAATTATACGAATAGGGACCCACTTCTTACATTATTTGTTTGTATGTGTTGATTTTGTTAATTTTTTTTTATATATATTTGTTATTAAAGACCCTTTATATGAAAAGTGACAGTCAACGTGAATTATGAATAGAGAACATTTTGAACAATGACTTTTATAGTAAACCCTTTTAGAATTATGAATATAATGCGACTTTTATGACAAACTGACTCTTTCGAATAGCGGTCCTTATCCTTATATTAGGGTCTTTTCGCTAGGTAGACGAGAACGAGTTTCCCGTCCTCAAACGACAGTTTCTGTAAGTATACAGGGTGGCCCAGAAATAACGGAACGGGGTATTTGCCATTGTGAAGAAACGTACATAATAGGTTCACTGGATAGATACCAAACAAAAAATTACTTGACTAAATTACTGTTGTTGATATCAAATTTCTTTTTAAAAGATTATCTATCCAGTGAACCTAGCCTGTATGTTTCTTTATAATGGAAAGTACCCCGTTCCGTTATTTCTGGGCCACCCTGTATAAGCAAATAATATGCGTATGACGTAATACTCCCCGTTGGCAAGCTTAACAATAGTAACTAGGTCCGTCAAGCTCCGGCATACTTAGCTTGTCGGACCTAGTTACTATTGTTAAGCTTGTCAACGGGGAGTATTACGTCATACGCATATTATTTGCATACATCACAGAATCGGTCTATTGGATCTAGTCAACCCGTCCTGTTCACTACCTGTTCGCTGCCTTTCAACCATTTTCGCTTTTAGTCAACACTCATGCACATACATACACTTTCACACATACACATGCGCACCGAACACTTAAATACTCCAACTCCAACACAGACACACACACACATATATACACACATTCAATCACACAAACACACACACACACACTTACACACACGTATACACACACGCACAAACATCCACTCCCGCACGCACGCACTCGCACTCAAACAAACACAAATGCACACAAACACCCCACACATGCGCACACACAAACACAAACCCTTACACACGCGTATACACACAAACACAACATTAATAAAACTCCCACACAGAAGCACGCACTCGCACTTAAACAAACACAAACAAACACATATACACTCACAAACACACACACGCACAAATGCGCACACACGTACACACAGCCACAAACGCACACATTCAAACACACACGCATACACCAGTTACATAATCCACCACACATACACATACACACGCATAAAACACACACATACACACGCATAAAACACACACACACACACACATACATGTTGATAATTCTCTGATTACGTAATTCTGAAGACGGTGTACTGGATTTTCCGACGAACCTGAAATCGGGCATGAACTAGTGCTCAGATTGGCCAGACGACGAGAGAGAACGTAAGTGACGTAATTTCTCGCCTAAATGACGTCATTTCTTCTAGTAGGGGCCACAAATATGGTGTTCACTGCAGTTTGGGGTACAATTGTTTTACTTGGGATATGGGATATCTATAAAAGTGGTGTTTTTATTGATATATTTGAGAGATCATATTCAATTATGGAAATTAGGCCTAATTTGCATAGATACAGAGCGTCTCTTTGGAAGAATTTTCTTCTTTTGATGCAAGGAGTATGTATGTCAAGTAAAACAATCGTACCCCAAAATGCAGTCACGGACCCATTAACCACCCTACTATTCGTCGTCTTCAGGTTTGCGAAAAGTCCGTAATATGCAAAGCGAGCGGACCATCGCCTCACTGCTTATATCTGCCACTGACCTGTAGCGACGATTGGTTGTTCAGTAAGCAGCAGGTCATTCGTATCAGCGGAGAGGTGCATGTCATTGGTTGTCGCCTCCCCGTTTAGCGTGTTACTAATCATTGATTGGTCTCCAATAAATGTGTCGTCTGCATTCACCACAATGTCGACCCCAAGACTCCCGCTGAAGAACCTCGCCACCTTGCAGTTGATTATTCCGCCTAAGCCGAATGCCTCCAAGATCTTACGAATCTGGAAGAACATGGGAATATACCATAATTATATAAACATTGGAGAAAAACTAAATCAGTGTCTGCCGTCCTTCTTGTATACTCAAGTAGTATGTATTTTAGCGCTTATAAACATAATCATGATAATTATGATAAATTAATTGATTACCATTCTGATAAATTTTGCTCCAACCTGTATTGCAAACAAGGTGGTATATCAGCCCTTATTGGAATACTTGGCAGGAATAGGGGTGTGTACAGCATGCGTGCTATATTAAAAATAACACCTGCTGGATTTATCCCCAGAAAGTGGAGAGGGTGCACAATAAAAGTGCGGATGTCTATCCGATGGCTGATGTTAAACTATATAATGAGATGCAGGTCCCTCTGGGAGAACAGAGCAAAATCGCAAATTAAAGGGGCTAACCTAGATAAGTAAGACTACACAATTAAAAAAACCTCTATTCCAGTCATTGATAAATATCTACGAGTTGATAATCGATGATTGAATATTTGCATATCTGGGACCATGATGATAAAACAAAAATGAGAAGTGAAAAACAAACTAACCGTGTCTGAGATAATCTGTTCCGAGTTCTGGTAATCTGCACTCCCAGGGTCAAGATGTGCAGACGTGAAGGTAGCAGTTAGATTGTTTATCTGGACTATGGCGATGGTGACCTGCCATTTGTGACGAACTGTAAATATAATAATATAGACAATGGGTAAAACAAAAAAAGATGAATATACATTTAAAAGTCACAAATTATAAGATAACGCTGTTATAATTTATGAAATTTTATACAAATTGTTGTATTCGTATTAACAATAACATCGGTTTTTTTTTTATTTCCCTTTCGTTACAAAGATATATACGATTAAATATTCAGATAATAAATTAATTATCCGTTGGATTTTTGAAACCGTGAACAGAGTGAGTACAGTGAGTTTAATAGTGAATATCACTTTACATTTTTGCTCATTACTCGTCCATGCAACGTCCATTTGACTTGAAACTTTTACACAATACCCTGTGGACATATCGTATAACAACAATATACATTGCATCAACCATTCATCACTTTTTGCACATTCCAACAATGTTACTAGATCCCTTTAAATGACAGCTACTATTTCTTACCTAACTTGCATTTGCCACTCGGCCTTCTCGCATATCCGCTTCGACACTGGCACGTCAGTGAAGACGTCTCGCAGAATTCCGTGGAGAAATCCCTACATGCCGGCTGGCAAGGTTCTGAGTTGAGTTGATAGATATTACACTGTAATTATTAGCAAAGCAAACATTGTTTTCGTTGCCGCCTAACAAATATAAAGTGTATTGTGACAAACATTTTGTTTATTATAATGGCGAAATATCTTCTACTGGAAGATCAGACAATGTTCAAACTGAGAATGCTATAACAGCGTTCTCAACCTGACAACTTTATATATAATTAAATCCTTGAACAAACTAATTTAGATATCTGAATAAAATATCATAATCATATTTGATTAGAATTCGTACATTATATCAAGATATAGGCCTATCTTTGCCACGTTAAAGTCAATAGAATTGTAAGCCCTATGCAATGGTAAATATAAAGGGTGGCCCCCCAAAAAATCGAACGGGGCACTTCCCAAAATATAGCAACATAATGATTATGTCCATCGGATACGATGTCTTATCCAATGAAAAACGATACCAAGATCAGTCATTTTTGTCGTGCATTTTTTTTTTAGGGCGCTCTGAGTAACACAATGTCAGGTTCTCATTTTTGTCAATTTTTACCAAGTCAGTGCCTGATAAACAGTACATACTGCCTGTCATAAGCTGCATTCAGACGATAGAATTGGCTTTCATCGTGTGAAGACGGCTATAGCAATCGAAAAACGAGCAATACGCGCGCTATTGTTAGTGTGCATTCAGCCGAGTGCCGAGAGAATGGGCATGGTTGCTCGACGCTATGACGAGCATGAAGTGCTATTCATCAGGCACTGACTTGGTAAAAATTGACAAAAATGGGAACCTGATATATTTTTACTCAGAGCGCCATAAAACAAAAACTACACAACCACAAAATACTGATCTTGGTATCGTTTTTCATTGGAAAAGACACCCTATCCGATTAACATAATAGTGGTGTTACTCTATTTTGGGAAGTTCCCCGTACCGCTTTTTGGGGGCCACCCTGTATATAGTCTTAATTAGTCTGCCCCTGATTTAACAGATAATCTCCGATCGTCTTATATAACTTGGTGCCGTGCCTATAGGTTATTTACAAATTAATGTGTGCATCGCATAGAACGCCGTGATTCGTGGGGGGAGGGGGGGGGGGGGGGGGGGGCTATAAATATGATTGTGATATATTACACATTATATAGAATTCCATGTACGTTACCTTGACACACACCACCTATAACGTTGTTCCCCTCTCTACACAGGCATTGTCCATTGAGGCAGTACTCTGCTTCGTTGCAGTCATTTCCTCCACAAGACGTTTGATCTGATTAACAGTAAAATAAGAAAGTAAATGCTTGTTCAGCCAGAAACTTGCTACGTTAAGGTAAATTCAACATGGGGGAAGGTTGAGTGATATAAGTATCGCATTTATGTATCTCATAAACACGCCCACCACAACACGGATACACTCTTTAATGTGCGTACAATTCTTTAACATCAGCAACATTATTGCGTTTCCATTAAAAACATTTTTCCGTGAAACTCGGTCATCATAATTATACATTTCGGGCACAAATTGTAGTTACTGGGAAACATAATGATAAAGACGGGTGGTTATTTGGGTAACAACCCTAAGCCCTCTTGAACAAAATCCCGATGTTGTCAATTTATGTTCAAATGCGTAACACATGAAGATGACCCCCTATTTTGCGGCGTTTGCGAAAACATTTTTATGAAATGACGCCCCTTTTAACGTAAAAGCAAGTTCAAAATGGCCATTAAAAATAGACTTATTTGTGCATTTCAAGTACACACTTAAAGGCTGAGTGACCAATGTATCGCATTTATGTATCTCTAATTTATTAGACCTGCAGGAAGTTGTGCCCATGAAAATGATCAATAAACACGGGTACATTCTGCTCGAAATCAGTAAAACATTATATAGCTCTCATTTAATATTTTGTTCTGAAAAAAAAAAAAATCATAATTTGAATTTCTGGCACAAATCGTAGTATAACTAGAAACAACAATGTGAAAACAAGTAAATATTTGGGTAGAAAACCTTAACCCCTCTTTGAACAAAACGTTGTTTTCCCGTAGGTCCGTTGACACACAATAATTTTGTTGTGAGATAATGAAAAACTGAGAGTCAAATCCGAAAGAACATTAACTTTTAATGACAGAATAAACTTTATTTGATCAAAATCGGTTCAGAAACGGCTGAAATGTCCATAAATATATGTTTATATAAAAAGTTCTGCACCGGCAATCACCGGGCGATATTTAGCCTTTTAAAAAAATTTCAAAAAATGCTGGTAGACTACTTTGAACCAAATCAGAATAGGTTTTTAAATAAAAAGTCGTTCATGATAATCTCTATTGAATCATTACTTTAACAAACATTAAATGCACAATTTTGTATGAAAAAAGGTAAAAACCAGTGATTTTTTAAAATAGCACCCTCTTGAGTTGTAACGGCTCTTTTTGAATGAAAACAGGGGTTTTACTTCGTCGTTTGTAATGGTGTATACTTTTCGAGCATGGTGAAGTTTTAACTATTACTTTGTAACTAATGGTGCAGGTTTTGGTTACTGAATTTAAGTTTAACCAAAACTCAACTATCCTTTAAAGAGGGCAAGCTTGAACTAAACTCTCACCAATTTCACATCTTGAGCCGATGTAGCCGGTCTGACATTGACAACGGATGTCTGTTGGCTGTTGGATACACGTTCCGCCATTGCGGCACCAGCTGCCGCTACAGATGACCGTGGGTGCCACTGTAACAGTAGCGAAACAAGAAGAAATAAACATAATTGTATGATCACGGTAATCATCGAACACGTTGTATTTACATGAACAGCACCTATATATATGAAATTGTATCATCCTAAACATTTGCCACTCATGAGAGCTCAGTAACGTGGTCCAAATTATCGTCAGTGGATCCAAACTTTATTGCTGTGACTGGTTATATTACAGGTAGGGTTAACCTTTAGGTTTATAAATTAAAATCCTTAAAACTTTGATAAACCATTCGTAGAGTGGAATATTCAAGAGCAATACTACATACAGCCGATACTTAAATAAAACTTAAGATGTTAATAAACATTAATCGTTTTTGAGAATATAAATGATCATGAGTTTAAGAAAATGGTATCTTGCTATAAAAACATTCGTTAATACCACCTTCTAGTTCTCTAAAATTGTTAAGTCGTACTTAAATTTAAAGGGTACCACCCACAAATAATATTCTTTTAAAAAGGGTAACATTTTGGGTAGTCCATTTCACTAAAAAGTTCCGAAAAAAGGTTTTCGTCTGTGATTCTATTGTCTCCTATATAACGTTTGCGTGAATAAAATTGGCGCACTCGCAAATGTATTGCGTATGAAATAACAATGGTTCCGTAAGTGGTGGTAACTATTTGCATTGTTTAAAAATTACACAACCCTTTGCAAAATATTGGATATCTATATTAGATATCACATAGCGGTACCAAAACAAATAAGTGGGTGTTGTTCTTTGACTGGTGGTCCAATTTAAGTTCGACTAAACACTCCTTTAGACATTTTGAAAAATCCAGGAAGGAGATGGAATAATTTGGGTTTAAATCAATTTTTTGACAAAACTTAAACAAAAACTATGAACACGGTAATAATAAGCGCTACGCTCTTTCAAGTTTATTTGCGGGATCGAAAATACGGACGGAAGAGGCAACGTTACAATGCGGATTTCGTGCCGGGCGTATTTTACCTGCATGTTTTAAATCATTTTCTTACACGAGCTGTCAAAATGGAAATAAATCAAAGAATACTTGAGCCTTTACATTGACATGATCCGTTAGACGCCATGTAACCTTCCTCGCAGTTGCACCTGTAGGAACCTATGCTGTTAATGCAAATCATGTGTCGAGTAGCCACGTTGCATGGGTCCCCCATCTGGCATTCGTTGATATCTGCGATGGAAATTAAATTTGCGACTATTGAATTTGTTTGGTTTTACCTAAGATAGCCAGCTAATCGATGGCTCTGTGCTGTTCTCATTTTGACATTCCGACATTTTATATTTCACTTCCAAGCAATAAACAAGGGAACACAAATCGTGGATCTAATAGACAAAACAAAACATTGTTTGACCCACCTGACTGACATGTGACACCTTCAAATCCTGCAGAACATGTACAGCCACTCCCTGTGCAAGTACCGCTATTCTCACATGGTTCATCGCTACAGTCAACTAAACAAAACAAAACGAATATATAAGTGTATATAAACGATATGTAAATACATCGAATTGTATGAACATTATCTCTATCTAGTATAAAGGACATACACTTATGTAGAAGGTTGGGATTGCGGAACGAAGTAAAGAATAACATTAAACCTACGAGGTTCTAATGCATAATCAATATGTGGGACTCCGCCCCTGGACCCCCTGTATAGGGCATACCCAAGAGGAGACGGATGCGCATGAACCCTTTGAATAATTTCTTTGCTTTATGTCCGCCAAGCATAAGATATTAAAACCCCCTAAACAAAACTTTGCATTCCATTTTATCACACATTTGTACTTCCAACAGGTCCAACTTCAAACGAGGGTGCCTCTAGACCTAATCCATTCAGGGTTTCCCGCCTTCAAAGACGCTGGTAATGTGCAAATATAACATAATAATGTATACATGTACAAACATCAAAATATTTTTTACTTCGCTGCATAAAATCGACAAGCTTTCGTCGGGGCTCCGCCTCCGTCCTCCCCGCCTAAAAAACCCCACAGGTGTCCAGGTCTGGAGTCGTTCGGTTGAAAATATTTGTATGCAACTAACCCTCTCACTGATGACCCCAAAACGGTTTCCTCCAACCACCCACCCCTTTGCACCAACATACAGATCTATGTTTCTGAGCTGTATCAGGCTTTATTTGGTCAATCAAAGGAATTTACCCGATGATCCGGTGATAGCGGATGTTCTTCTGGTTGGGGTCGTGGATGATGGGGTAGTGATTGCTGAGGTAGTGGCTGCTGGGGTAGTGGCTGCTGGGGTAGTGGTTGCTGGGGTAGTGGTCGCTGGGGTAGTATATAATGGGGTACTGGTTGCTGGGGTAGTGGTCGCTGGGGTATTAGATGATGTGGTAGTGGTTGGGGTAGTGGATGATGGGGTAGTGGTGGATGGGGTAGTGATTGCTGGGGTCGTGGTCGCTGGGGTAGTGGTCGCTGGGGTAGACGTCGCTGGGGTAGTAGATGATTGGGTAGTGGTCGCTGGGGTAGTGGATGATGGGGTAGTGATTGCTGGGGTAGTGGTCGCTGGGGTAGTGGTCGCTGGGGTAGTGGTCGCTGGGGTAGACGTCGCTGGGGTAGTAGATGATTGGGTAGTGGTTGCTGGGGTAGTGGATGATGGGGTAGTAGATGATGGGGTAGTGATTGCTGGGGTCGTGGTCGCAGGGGTAGTAGGTGATGGGGTAGTGGTCGATGGGGTAGTAGATGATGTTGTAGTGGTCGCTGGGGTAGTGGTCGAAGGGGTAGTGGATGATGGGGTAGTAGATGATGGGGTAGTGGTTGCTGGGGTAGTAGATGATGGGGTAGTGGTTGCTGGGGTCGTGGCCGCTGGGGTAGTATATGATGGGGTAGTGGTTGCTGGAGTAGTGGTCTCTGGGGTAGTATATAATGGGGTAGTGGTTGCTGGGGTAGTGGTCGCTGGGGTAGTAGATGATGGGGTAGTGGTTGCTGGGGTAGTGGTCGCTGTGGAAGTGGATGATAGGGGAGTGATTGCTGGGGCCGTGGTCGCTGGGGTAGTGGATGATGGGGTAGTGATTGCTGGGGTAGTGGTTGCTGGGGTAGTGGTTGCTGGGGTAGTGGTCGCTGGGGTAGTAGATGATGGGGTAGTGGTTGCTGGGTTAGTGGTCAATGGGGTAGTGGATGATGGGGTAATAGATGATGGGGTAGTGGTTGCTGGGGTAGTGATTTCTGGGGTAGTGGTCGCTGGGGAAGTGGTCGCTGGGGTAGACGTCGCTGGGGTAGTAGATGATTGGGTAGTGGTTGCTGGGGGAGTGGTCGCTGGGTTAGTGGATGATGGGGTAGTTGATGATAGGGTAGTGATTGCTGGGGTCGTGGTCGCTGGGGTAGTGGATGATGGGGTAGTGGTCGTTGGGGTAGTAGATGATGGGGTAGTGGTCGATGGGGTAGTAGATGATTGGGAAGTGGTTGCTGGGGTAGTGGTCGCTTGGGTAGTGGTTGCTGGGGTGGTTGCTGGGGAAGTGGTCGCTGGGGTAGTAGATGATGGGGTAGTGGTTGCTGAGGTAGTGGCTGCTGGGGTAGTGGCTGCTGGGGTAGTTGTTGCTGGGGTAGTGGTCGCTGGGGTATTAGATGATGTGGTAGTGGTTGCTGGAGTATTGGTCGATGGGGTAGTGGATGATGGGATAGTTGTTGCTGGGGTAGTGGTGGATGGGGTAGTGATTGCTGGGGTCGTGGTCGCTGGGGTAGTGGTCGCTGGGGTAGACGTCGCTGGGGTAGTAGATGATTGGGTAGTGGTCGCTGGGGTAGTGGATGATGGGGTAGTGATTGCTGGGGTAGTGGTCGCTGGGGTAGTGGTCGCTGGGGTAGTGGTCGCTGGGGTAGTGGTCGCTGGGGTAGACGTCGCTGGGGTAGTAGATGATTGGGTAGTGGTTGCTGGGGTAGTGGATGATGGGGTAGTAGATGATGGGGTAGTGATTGCTGGGGTCGTGGTCGCAGGGGTAGTAGGTGATGGGGTAGTGGTCGATGGGGTAGTAGATGATGTTGTAGTGGTCGCTGGGGTAGTGGTCGAAGGGGTAGTGGAAGATGGGGTAGTAGATGATGGGGAGGTGATTGCTGGGGTAGTGGATGCTGGGGTAGTGGTTGCTGGGGTAGTAGATGATGGGGTAGTGGTTGCTGGAGTAGTAGATGATGGGGTAGTGGTTGCTGGGGGAGTGGTCGCTGGGGTAGTGGATGATGGGGTAGTTGATGATAGGGTAGTGATTGCTGGGGTCGTGGTCGCTGGGGTAGTGGATGATGGGGTAGTGGTCGTTGGGGTAGTAGATGATGGGGTAGTGGTCGATGGGGTAGTAGATGATTGGGAAGTGGTTCCTGGGGTAGTGGTCGCTGGGGTAGTGGTTGCTGGGGTGGTTTCTGGGGAAGTGGTCGCTGGGGTAGTAGATGATGGGGTAGTGGTTGCTGGGGTAGTAGATGATGGGGTAGTTGTTGCTGGGGTAGTGGTCGATGGGGTAGTGGATGATGGGGTAATAGATGATGGGGTAGTGGTAGCTGGGGTAGTAGATGATAGGTTACTGGTTGCTGGGGTAGTGGTCACTTGGGTAGTGGATGATGGGGTAGTTGATGATGGGGTAGTGATTGCTGGGGTCGTGGTCGCTGGGGTAGTAGATGATGGGGTAGTGGTCGCTGGGGTAGTAGATGATGGAGTAGTGGTCGCTGGGGTAGTGGTCGATAGGGTAGTGGATGATGGGGTAGTGGATGATGGGGTAATAGATGATGGGGTAGTGGTCGATAAGGTAGTGGATGATGGGGTAATAGATGATGGGGTAGTGGTTGCTGGGGTAGTGGTCGCTGGGGTAGTGGTTACTTGGGTAGTGGATGATGGGGTAGTTGATGATGGGGCAGTGATTGCTGGGGTCGTGGTCGCTGGGGTAGTTGATGATGGGGTAGTGGTCGCTGGGGTAGTAGATGATGGGGTAGTGGTCGCTGGGGTAGTGGTCGCTAGGGTAGTGGATGATGGGGTAGTGGATGATGGGGTAGTGGTTGCTGGGGTAGTGGTCGCTGGGGTAGTGGATAATGGGGTAGTAGATGATGGGGAGGTGATTGCTGGGGTAGTGGTTTCTGGGGTAGTGGTTGCTGGGGTAGTGGTTACTGGGGTAGTAGATGATGGTGTAGTGGTTGCTGGGGTAGTAGATGATGGGGTAGTGGTTGCTGGGGTCGTGGTCGCTGGGGTAGTAGATGATTGGGTAGTGGTTGCTGGGGTAGTAGATGATGGGGTAGTGGTTGCTGGGGTAGTGGTCGATGGGGTAGTGGATGATGGGGTAATAGATGATGGGGTAGTAGTTGCTGGGGTAGTGGTCGCTGGGGTAGTGGTTACTTGGGTAGTGGATGATGGGGTAGTTGATGATGGGGTAGTTGATGATGGGGCAGTGATTGCTGGGGTCGTGGTCGCTGGGGTAGTTGATGATGGGGTAGTGGTCGCTGGGGTAGTAGATGATGGGGTAGTGGTCGCTGGGGTAGTGGTCGCTAGGGTAGTGGATGATGGGGTAGTGGTTGCTGGGGTAGTGGTCTGTGGGGTAGTGGATAATGGGGTAGTAGATGGGGAGGTGATTGCTGGGGTAGTGGTTTCTGGGGTAGTGGTTACTGGGGTAGTGGTTACTGGGGTAGTAGATGATGGTGTAGTGGTTGCTGGGGTAGTAGATGATGGGGTAGTGGTTGCTGGGGTCGTGGTCGCTGGGGTAGTAGATGATTGGGTAGTGGTTGCTGGGGTAGTAGATGATGGGGTAGTGGTTGCTGGGGTAGTGGTCGATGGGGTAGTGGATGATGGGGTAATAGATGATGGGGTAGTGGTTGCTGGGGTAGTGGTCGATGGGGTAGTGGATGATGGGGTAATAGATGATGGGGTAGTGGTTGCTGGGGTAGTGGTCGCTGGGGTAGTGGATGATGGGGTAGTGATTGCTGGGGTAGTTATTGCTGGGGTAGTTATTCCTGGGGTCGTTGTCGCTGGGGAAGTGGTCGCTGGGGTCGTGGTCACTGGGGTACTGGTCGCTGGGGTAGTTGACCTTGATGGTGTGGTCGGAGCTTGTGTTGTAGATGGTGTGTTTATTGTATACGTCGCGTTGAAGCCTTGGTATTGATTGAAGCTGCTAGACTTGAATACGATCCGCATCACATTGCTTGTCGAGGTTAGAGAAGCTGGAATCGTAGTCTCACAGCTTCGAGTTGCATTATGGGTGAGGGCAGTGTTGAATACATCGACGTAATCGAAATAGCAAGCCCTCGAACCGTCTGTAAACAATGCCTTGATCTGAAGAGTGAAAGACGTGAAGTCGAGAGTGATGCTCGAACCAGCGGGTCCCTGTGAAAATGGAAACTTGAAATGTCACTATGTCGAAAAAAATTACATACACTTATCTTATCACAAACACCTATTATCTTAGGAGTGCAGAATATGCATTTATAAAGGGGATCACCAGGCAAACAACAACACATAGTTAATGATTTGGTTTCGTTTTGTGATATCAAATAGAAACCCTACATTTTGCAAAAGGTTGTGTAATTCGTTAACAAAGCAATTAATTACCACCACTTACAGAACCACTGGTTCCGTACGCACCAAACGTTGGCCAGTGCGGCAATTGTGCTATTCACGCGTACGTTTGGAGACAATAGAATCCGGGACGATTTGTTCGCTCTGGAGAAATTAGTCTCGGTAACTCAGACCCATGAACGCATGCTTTAGAATGGTGATGCGTTTTTCCAATTACTTTTTTTTTTGCTGGGAACATATTTTTGTGAACTTGTTGATGGAATGGACTACTAAAGGTGTTACCTTCCATTAATTAGAATATTATTTTGGGGTGATGGTACCCTTTATTGAGCCTAAGAAAACGGAATATTTTTGAGAACTGGAGAGTGTAATATAGGATTTCTCGGTCAATTTCGTAAGCTTTTCATTCGTTTTGATACAAAGTTCATTCAAATTCGCGAAATACAGCTGGCAGCGTGTAAATGTCATTCATAATAGCACTTTTTTCATTTGATTTTACTTATTTGGTCAATCGATTTAGCACTTGTATCATTCAATTAAACAACCGCTTACAAATGCGCAGTTTGCATTTAATTTCGTCAACAATGGCAAATCGGACGTCCGAATCAATCAATTTCACATTGTTGGGTCGTTCAAAATAACCTAGGTTTCATTCAAATTCGCCTATCATAACAAACCTATGGTATCCATGGTACACGTTTCTCATCTAAATGAAACAAATAAATTATATAGCATAATATGCTATATTGGCATTATTTTTCAATATCCAGTGATAAAAAACTCCTTGTATACCAAATAAGGGACATGGGCGTCAACATGCGGGATACAGAGGGCATCATCATGCTCCCCGCCCCCCCCCCCCCCCCGCCCACCCCCCACATTTGAAAATGGAGGGTAATACCCCTCTCCCACCATTTTCAAAACTGTATATATACAATAAATGTCAGTTTGATTATGTGAAATGTATGTCTTATGTATGCACCAAATCTTACAATGTCAAGCCCAAAAGTACAAAAGCTCCCTAAAGTGGGTAATGTACTTCCCTCCTATATCAAACTCATTAATGATTGTGTTGCGTGATTGTGATCGTGATCGTGATCGTGATTGTGATTGTGATTGTGATTGTGATGGTGATTGAGATTGTGACTGAGATGGTAATTGTGAATGCGATCATAATCGGAATTGTGATCGTGATTTTGATTGTAATTCAAATTTTGATTCTGAATAATGTGATTGCGATTCAGATTGTGATTGTTATTCAGATTGTCATGATTGTGATTATGATTGAGCTTATAGCCTTATTCTTAACATGTTAAATAAAGACTACATATAATTTACACAAATATAAATGGCCTAAAATATATTATGACCACCAAATGAATTATATAAACAAATATAATGTCCCTCGACAAAAATATAACTTCCCTCGAGGATAGACAGTCAATATCTGTATATAAAATTAAAGTATAGAATAAACGTGGGCCCCACAATTATTCCTACCGGATTTATTGATGGATATGTTTGCTGTTTCTGAACCGATACTAAGATTAAACTGTCGTAAAATTGTTTTCTTGATCAAATTTTACCCTTGGTTGTTTATTACCTCACAAAACAATAATTTCTTGAAGCTCTCTCTTAATCAAAACTATACTATCCCTTAATTATTCTTATCTACCCACCCCTCTATAGCGCCGCCAATGAAAGTACTGCGAACAGTGGCGTACCCAGGATTTTTTTTAAAGGAGGGGGTTATTTTGTAAACAAATCCAAGCCGAGACCAACCCAGCTAGCCACCTGACGTTGGGCCGATGTCGGAATTTGGTTGCCGGATGTCGGCATATCGCCGTTGGCTCGAGGTTAAAATGTCCGCCAGCCCAACATCGTCACGACGTCATTTTTGTGATATATTGGCATAAGGTCATTTTCCGACAATGGCCCAACATCATCTCATGACATGATGTTTCAAATTTCTCGAGACCGAGACCAAGTACCCTCAAAGTTGAAAACCCCTCTCAGTGGGGATTGAGCCCCAACCGCCCCCCTCCCCCCGTATACGCCTATGACTGCGAGAGATATGCAACATGATTAGTGATCTGGTTTGTGATTGCAAAGCAGCATTTCACTGCTCTTGCGAACTCTCGTTGACAGCGCATATGTTGAACTATACATATTCGTATTCCTCTTATGTTCATTTTTTTGATTGATTGATTGATTGATTGATTGATTGATTGATTGATTGATTGATTGATTGATTGATTGATTGATTGATGGATGGATACATTTATCAATAATCAATACTAAATGTAGAGAATAGTGCATTGATCGCCATATCACTCACCGTGATCAGATACTGACAGAGTTGATCTGGGTCGTAGTTGGAGGGGAAATTGGGTGACTGGATGGACCCTATCAACCCTTGTGCTTCAGTATACCTCTCGACGCAGGCTACAAGTAAAAAGGATAATGACGGTTACACAATTCAATGTAACGTGATCAGAGGGAAATATTCATACATTTCTCGCATAATTAAATTTATATAATCATTATTACATTATTGCCAAAACAGTACGATATCATGATTATTGAATGAGGTTCAGTTGGATGCGTAAAGCCATGGTCTCATCCGACCCACGTAGGCGTAGCGAGTGATCTACGTAGAGATTTGGGGTTGTAAGTGATCCTACGTGGGTGGCCCGCGCGCACTACGCACGTAATTTCAAACTACATGTACCTGACCCTCGCGTAGCCTAAATTTTCCTTCGTCGAGACAAATTGACATGCACATTTTTTGGTCTGCGATGATTTGTTGCAGCTACCGCGTGACCGGTGCGTGAGTGCACGTGCGGGGGTCGTGGGTAGTACTTGAGAATTTTCTTAGTTATTTGCATGCAATAAAAGCTAGAGAAACACCCACGTAGCCCCTGGACGCCACGCACGCAACAGCCACGTTATACGCGCGCACTGCCCACGCGATCACCACTGCCCCCTCGCCATGCACGCGTAGCACCTTTGCGCTACCCACGTAGCACCCGAAGATTTGTCGCGGCTACCGCCTAGCTGGTGCGTGGATGGTGCGTGGGGGGCACGTAGGTAGAACTTGCGATTTGTCTTCGTTATTTGCAGGGTATAGAGTGGTGAAGGGTGATGTCATAAATGATGTCATAAATATTCTTTTAAGAATTTTCAAATTTGGACTTCATTTTCAGAAAGACCATAACAAATAATGTCCAAATACCAACAATCAAAGGAATAGGTTACATATTGGCTGAGATATGCCCATTTTTTTGTCAATGGGCAATCAGTGTTATATAGTGCACTGGTTCCTAAATTTCTAAAAAAGTGTTTTTATGACGTCATGGATTATATGATTTGAGCATCAGTCTCCATTTTGTCACTTAAAGAAGAGATGACGAATCCACCAGAGCGCATACGGCAAATGCTGCTCAGACAGCGATTGGACGAATTATAAGAGGAGCAAAACATATTCTTATTAGCATTAATCCGGGCCCTTGACCAGCGGCGGCGGCGGCAGCGAAATCAGAAACTTTGGTGGGTTCGCCCCTGGATCGAGCGCCGCCCGATGGGCAGTACCACACGCTCATGCATGAGTTGGAGAGAGAGTCCGCTGGAGATTTGTGGGGTTCCTCCGCATGGAACCAGCTATGTTTCAAGAGTTGCTCCTCAGAGTTGGCCCCCACCCCCCCCCCCCCCCCCCCCCCATCACCAAAGGGCGAGAAGGGAAGCCTTGCCGTCGACCTCTAGATCTTGGTTTGAAGTTGGCTCGTACGTTCGCGAGAAGTCTTTTTCGTCGTGAAAAGCAAGGCAACAGAATCACCGTGATTTTAAAAATGATTCCAATCATGATTGCCATCACTCGTGTAAAAACGATCTAAACTAAATTGCCCCCCTCGTCTTGCCCGCCTAGCACCTGCGCGCCACCCACGTAGCATCCACGTACTACCCCCGCATTGCCCACGCGAACGAAAAACTGCACTTTCTACGTGGACCAGACCTAGGTGGATGTGACCACTCCCAGGTTGAATTTGCCCACGTAGAGAACAGGGGCGCGTATGAAAAATTACTGCTCTACGTGTGCGCTACGCCTACGTGGGTCGGATGAGACCATGGCTTTAAGCTCGGCGCAGACAGATCCGATTCGACCCAATCCGACTGGTTTGCAGTCGGACCAGGCCAGTTTGTGCGATGCCTCACGATTCCGATTTTGCCAGTCGGCAGTTGGCTTTCTCATCGGGTCGGATCAGAAGGGTCCTGTTGGCTCTGTCTGCGCCGGGCTTAAGCTTTCGGTTGTAGCAAAATACAACAACGAGGCGTAGTTTTCATCAGGACTGTTGTTAATTATGATTACATAATTACAGCACTAAAGAAGCACAGTGACATTAATCCACACGGCAAAATGTAAAACGTTTGAATAGAATGGTTAGGGCATTCGCAACGTATACAACCTCGCATGTCACATGTTTATTTGATTTTGTGTTTCCAGCTCAATCATGAAGGGACAATTTCTACCTTGAAGTTATTTTAAAACGACATGAGATTTGCATGAAAGGGACACTACATGTACCTTGTTTCATACTATAAAGCATGCATATAAAAATAGGCTTACGACATACGGGGAATGTAGGCTGGGTTGGCTGTGGAGCAATCCGCTCCGGTGAACTCAGGGGGGCAGACACAGGTGCAGTCGGGTCCCAGGTATCCGTCGTTGAGACAAGGACTGGGTGGTGTTGGACAATTAGCGTTGCAGTTGTAGATGATGTTGGCTAGCTTGATATCGTAGAAGGACAGACCATCACGCTGTCCGATGTTGACCATCTCAAGCGGGTCATTGGTGGTGATCGTCGGTAGGCCATTAGAGGAGAAAGACTGCAAAAGACAAGACAGTGTGAATAATTAATTATTAATTAACGCTTTGCCTACATATATTTGGACTTATTACATACATAATTATATAAATTATATATCTATCTTTCGATCTATAGTTTATCGATCTATCTCGATCTATCTATAATTCGGCAACCAACTCGGTATTCGAAATTGCACCCAATTCGGCAACCAGCTCGGCACTTTCAGCATCCATGTCTTCCAACTTTGCAAACAACTCGGCATCCAACTTTGCACGTCCAAATCAACACCCAGCTTAATTAACATTCAACTCGGCACAAAATACGCTATCCCAAATTGAAAAAGGGACGGGAATTATGCACTTATGATTAATTATTTCAGGAGGAATAGAGTTCCAAATAACAGGAAAACTATTTCTTACATATTTCATAAATTGATTTGTCCTTACTGGCCAAAAATGAAATGAGTCACGCCCACGAATATTATTACTATAAACTTCATTATTCAAAGTGAACATTCTCGTACAATTTTGCGGTATTTTATTTTTTTTTGGAAATAAAAGAATCCAAGCAGGGCAATTAAATACAAAATATCCAACTTTGCACACAACTCGGCATCCAACTTTACACACTACTTGGCATTACAATCGGGACCTTACTCGGCATCCAACTTGACATTCAACCTGGCTATCCAACTTGGCTTCCAAATCAACACCCAGCTTAATCAGTATTCAACTCGGCACAACATTCGACAAATTCGCACAAAATTCGCTATCCCAAATTGAAGAGAAGAGACGGGAACTATGCACTTATTATCTATTAATAGTAGTAAGCAAACACGCCAACATTTTGTTTCTTTTTAAGCCCTATGCAGACAGAGTCGATCCGACTGGTTTTAATCAGGCTAGAGATGGGCCAGGTCGGTCGGATCCAATTCATCGTGTCGTGTTGAATCGACCCCAACTGGCATCCGACTCTCTCTTGACTGGCAAAATGTGTGTCGCGTGGCACTGGAAACTGAGCCGATTCGAATGAAAACCAGTCAGATCGGGTCGAGTCGGCTCTGTCTGCAAAGGGCTCATTTTGTCTATTATACACAATAAAAAAAAGGCAGGACTCACCGTGCTTCCATAGTGCATGACTGACGTGTAGTCGTATGGCACACTGTGTGTAGCTATATCGTGGGTTTCATATTTGTTAAAATTGTTCTCCTTTCCAACCTGTACGTTTTCCAGCATGACCGTCACGAAGTCGTCGCGATCGGGACGAGACTGCTCATGGAAGAAACCGATGGCGTGCCCGAGTTCGTGAACAATGGTCCCGAGCTGTTCAACAGTAAATTAAAAAAAAAAAAAAATAAATGATAACACAAAAATTAATTAGGACATACTACATTGAAAAGTACATAAATGATTGCGACAGTAATAATGATAGACACGGTAACGCTAAGATTGTTAATATGAACTCTTCTAGTGTAGGGTATAATTAAATGCCTAAATCAAGTGTATGGGTTTGGAGAGTATCGATGGCTTTGTAGATTATACTGCTGCGCGACTTCATTTTCTTTGTGATAATTGTTATTACAAAACGTATCTGGTTATTCAATAACTATTGCATTAAGCTACCGGAAAGGATATAGATCCCATCATTGGCGTATATCCCGACGTCATACCTACACAGCAAAAACAAATTAAACAACTTTTTAAACAACAGCCAAAAACGTTGTTTAAGCCGGTCCCTCTAACAACGTTGTTTAAAATGTTGAACAACCAAGATTGTTTAATCTTTAAACAGTAAGTTGTTTAAAATTCTAAACAACTTTTTAAACAATAGATTTTAAACAGCATGGTTGTTTAAGCTTTCTTTAACAATATTGTTTAAAAACGTCCGTCGTTTAAAAGTGTTGTTCAAAAATATTGTTTAAAAGTCAATTGTTCAAAGTTGTTGCTTAAAACTATTGTTTAAAAAAGTCAGATGTTTTATGTTGTTTTTTAAAAAACTGTTGACTATACCGTCAATACTTTGGAGGAGTTCGGACTCGCTGAACTAATTGACGTATTCAGAGGTGATTATTTAAACTAATTATTTAGTAATCTGAACGATTTTATACTTAAGACATATTTGAGCTTGCGTTTAAATCTAAGCGATGTCTACCGGGGTAGGGTCGGCAGGACCTCTCGCTGCGCTATGCTAGCTGCCTCCGCGGGCGCGTACATTCCGTGCAACTTCGATCACTGCACTGCGGACGGGATTGGCAGAGTCTATCTTAATTTATTCTGTATTGTAGACATCGCTTAGATGTCAAAGCAAGCACATATAAGTCTTAAGTATAAAATCGTTCAGATTACTAAATAATTAGTTTAAATTCTCACCTCTGAATACGTCAATTAGTTCAGCGAGTCCGAACTCCTTCGAAGTATTGACGGTATAGTTATCCGCCATGATGAAATTGTTGCAGAGCCGCCGCCGTGTGCGCTCAGGGTTTTTAAACAATAATTGTTTAAAACATGTTCTGCAACTAGACCGAGTGTTTTAAACAGTGTCTGTTTAGAACACGCATTCTGTCATTTAAACAACATTGCTCAAAATTTAAACAACACAATTCTGAACAACGAAATTTTGAACAGCGTTTTTTCTGTTCTGAACTATAGGTACGAAAATCAGGTGGTGTATTGTGAAAACGTTCTTAAGCTAAAATCTATTATATCTATATACGTTATATCTACGTCACTAAAATATAACACCGTACTTAAAGGTATGGTGACAAGAAAACTGCCTCAAAATTGGGTTTTACTGTATCTAAGGTAGATTTTCATGAAGATTACTAATACAAACATATTTTCCTCGTGGGAAAACCCGGTAAAATAAAAAAAAAATCAACTTGTAAATTCACTTTCGGAACCCCCGTAAAAAAACTGAGTCCTGGGCGAACAAAAAATGACGTCATCTTTGTGACGTCACCTGCAGGCAATCGCAGTTTAGCTCGGTCATAGACGTACACGCTGAGTGCAATACTCACGTTGACACAGAGATATTATTTCCATTTGTTTCAATATGTGCAAACATTTGTTCAGGTTTATATTATGGATGATATTCACTCAGATGTGTAGCTGCATCCTGCTACAATTCATTTCTTAGCAATTCTTAAGCATTTTCAGTAAAACCTCAATTTACAAGCAAAAACGAGTTTGTTTTACAAGCAAGTCATAGGCTCTGCATGTAAACAATGCACATTCCTCCGCGTTGCGGTCTGCATGTGATGTCATGAATCGGGTGACACGTGCGCACACTCCCGCTCTGCTATAAATGACTTTTTTTAAGGAGCATGGAACGCCGATGCGAAATAAAGCAAAAAAGTTGCATGAAATTTACCTTTTTTTCCCAACTTAAGGATTTCTTTGAAAAAAAGAGTGTGGTATATCAATAAAGGCACATATTTAAAGCTATAAACCTGAATCAAAGCCGGGATTTCCCCCCTCCTTTAAGGAATAGCGAATTTCTAAATTATATTTAGTGACGTAGATATGACGTAGATGATATAAATGTTAACTTCAGAATATACCCCCTGATTCTACGCCAGAAGATCTCAATGTCCGGGAGCACGAACATGTCGCACGAACATTAGGCGACCCCAGGCCCGTATGGCAAGGATTTTTAAGGAGGGGGGGGGGTGGGGGGGGGGGGGGGCTGATTAAACAAATCGAGACCGAAACCGAAAGTGGCCGTGACCGAGACCAGTGGTTGAAGTGAGTTAGTGCAGGAGGAGGGGGGGGGGGGGGGGGGGGGGGGGCGTAGGGGTGTCTGTCTCAAAACATTTTGCGAGGCCGAGCCCACTGGTAAAGTGGTTATGGGGGGGGGGGGGGGGGGAGGGGGGAGGGGAGGTATCCGATATCACTGGTTTAGATGGTCGAGACCGATAAAAAGTCTGAATAAACTACTCACATAAATACAGCCGTCTGCGAGCGAGACGCTATTTAGGTTTGACCCAGTGTAATATTTTCCGATATATGACCAGCACCTAGAATGTAAGATAAAATCAAACATAATCAGTATATTACCTTACATAAACTATTCCAAATAAAAGTCAAACATGGGTTATTTTCCTAATCGATAGGCTACCAGAGATTTACAAAAAAAGTATTTCTTGAGACATAACTCAGATTGTACTTCATGTCGAGTAAATTTTCCTTCCTTGGTATGCACCAAATTTCATAATTTCAAGTAAAAAAAGCAAAAGCTCCCATCAATTCACCCCCTCCGTTTGCTTCACTCCCTCGGGAATCGGTCTTGTCTAATCACTGAAATATCTTGCTAGTGTTGTTGTATCATACACAATGTGGCAATTTTGC
>JBAMJV010010357.1:0-95214 GCA_037951105.1 Echinarachnius parma | reverse complement strand
TCTTTAACAAAACTTGTCTGAAGCATTTTCAGTTGACGGATGGGGATGAATGTAACACACACACAAACAAATCAGATCGAACAGCCCCAGTAATTTGGATCTACGAAGAAAAAAGAATGGCGTCCCTCCATCAAACTAGGCTATATATCGGTCAATAAAGAAGTTTAACTGATTTAGCATAATATTTAAAACAATATTGCACTTATTCTTGTGAAGTATTGTGAAGCCGACATTTGTAAAGGTATGTCACGGAAAAAGATCTAAAAAATGAAGAATATATAATTACATGTAGTCAGTTTAAGCGAGCTGGTTGAGTTATTCTGTTTAGTATATCGCTTACCCTGTTAATTCATGCGCGGGTCTCGTAGCTACGCGCGACGGTCACATAGGGGTCACGCATAGCGCCGTGCGCTCCATGGAATCTGTGAGCGAAACTTTCTCGACGGGTGAATATACGTATCATGCATAATTAACCGTTGGACGATGGCTTATTAGATTTAGGGTCTATAACTCCACGAAGAAGAGATTTCAAGCCCTATTTTTTTCAGGCATGCTATTAAATGGCATTTTCTTGTCATAAAAACAGATAACCTCGGCAACTTTTGAATTTGGCTTGCAAAGAGGGATGTCCCTTTAATACGCTCCGATAGATTCACTATTTTATACATTTGTATCACACATTATAGAGTTCTAAATATCTGAAAATCTAAAGCTTCCGGGGGCTCCGCCCCTGGACCCCCATTGTGTCCCCAAATATGGGTGCCCCTTGACTCAACCAATTCAGGGCTTCGAGCCATCAATAACTTGTACAAATATATGGGCATGCCAATGTGAAGCTTTTAGCTCTCTCACTGGTGACTCTGGAAAATTTGTCAGATTTCGCCTCCCCCCTACCCAAATCGCAAAAAAAAGATCGACGCCTCTGACTGAGCAGCAGTTATGAGAGAACCCCTAGATTTCAAATAAGTTTGAGAAGTGGACAACCGTACACACAAGCAATCCTGTATATGGATAAATCATATTTGAATGGAATTTGAATCCCACTTCGTCTACAAAAGCCACATGATACTAGATCTACTTGGTCGCATGATATCGTTTTATAATTGCCCTGTTTAGGGTTATGTAATCGGTTGGACAAACGACGTAGACCATTAGTTCTGCATCCGACATAAACTGAAACGAAACTGAAACAATATATCTTTGCTTTATCAAGTGATGTAGGCAAAGGGCGTCGATTTCTTCTCGCCATTCGAGGGGGGGGGGGGGGGGGGGGTGATTCGTCATTTTGACATCTCTGGACGAGGGAAGCAGAAGCTAGAACCAACTCCAGCAGCAGTGCCCGGGTTTTTTGTGATGGGCTGAGGGGGGGGGGGGGGGCAAAGCTTTTGAATTCAGCTGAAATTTGAGTTGAGATTATTAAGTGCACATGCAAGCATCTGTTATGAGCTGGCTTTGTACCAATAAGAACTTTAGCCTGGATAGATACATATATTGCAAGCATTCTGATGAGAGACCCTGAAATAACATCAGCATGGGATTAACCACATTGGGAAACTTATTGGGTTCCGGGCGGAGCCTCTGAAGCTTGGGATTTGTTATATCCAGATAAAAAGATCATGGGCCGTATGACTAAAAACAAGCAATTGCTTGTGCTAGCCTTTTGCTTGGAATCGCGGTATGCACACAAACAACCATCCCAGAGTTGCTTGCAAGCAAAAGCTTTTGCATACAAGCACAAGCAATTGCTTACTGCTCGTAAGCAATTGCTAACCAAACAAGCGAATTGATTAAAACCGTATGCATAAACGAACCTTGTACTTGTCTTGATAGCAATTGCTTGCGTTTTTCAAGCACCTCCAGACATCTTGAGCTCATGCGTACTAAGGACATTCGCGTTTAGAATCAAGTTTTCGATACCGTTCAGGATGATTTAGAACTCCTGGTTCCAGAGTTATGTTGTGATTCATATTTAATCAAATGGCTGTTATTTTAGACATTTATATCCATGCATGTAGGCAATTTGTCATGATTGAAAATATTTGCGTAAGAAAATACTGTTGCCAGTCGGCACGACCAGGGAAAGCTGCTATGCAAGGGACTACACGACGTTTGCCATACACTACGAATCCCCTTTGTTGTCATGCAGTGCGATGTTCGCACAACGTAACGATGCTTTGTTCAACACGTAGCAATTGCTTAGGCAGTGTAAGCCAAAGGTTTCAGCACGAAGCAAAAGCTTATGCATACGAAATTAAGCCAATTGCTTGAACTTGATCTTTTGCTTGACAAGCTCTTGCTTGTGCTTGAAGCATTGCTTTAAGCAATTGCTACGTGTTATGCATACGGCCCGGTTTGTCTATATGTAAATAGAGGGCACTGTCCAAGTATGGATGAATTTTAGCCTGATAGATAAATACTGTCGATTGCAATCATCCTGATGAACCCTGAATAGAATAAGTCAAGGGATACCCACATTGGAATGCTTATTGGGTGTCCAGGGGGCGAGCCCCGGAAGCTTTGGGATTTGTAATATCCAGAATACAATTAACTATTGAATAGTTAGCTCAATTTTAGTGAGCGAAGCGCAAACGCACAGTGAGGCCAGGAGTCACCTGAACGTTTTGCAGAGAGAAGTCCTGAATAAACTATTTAATGAGTACAGGGCTGGTACTGGGTAAATAACCTTAATGGGGGTTCAGGGCGCAGCCGGAAGATTTTGGATTTGGGCAGTTAGCATTATCAAAAGTGGTTAAAGAAGACTATAGTAACAACTCCATTCATGAGAGGGGGCAATGCTTAATTTTAATGTTATATATATTTTTGAACCCCAAATATTGGGGGGGGGGGGGGGGATGATAATACAGGCAAGCCCCACCTGAAATAGGGGGGATATCCCCACCCCCCCCCCCGTGATCGACGCCCTGGAGGTATGTCAACGTCATTCATCGAGTTGACTGGCGTCTGAGCCTTGGCTCAATGTTCTAGCCGGACCTTTTTGTAGGCTGTTTTTTAGTTTCTACGAGGCACTATAATATTGACATCAGTCATGTATGATGATAATTAATGTATTTGGCATTCACTCACCACGAAATTGTATGGCCAGTATATATAACCCCCCCCCCCCCCCCCCCCCCCCCCACACACACACACACACACACCTGCACGCATACACTCACACACACACTCACACACACACACCCCACACACACACACGCACACACACACACACGCACACACGATATCACATTTTATCCATTGACACACTGAAGCACACATACGAATGCACTCACACACGCGCAGTATGAGTGGTTGATATAATGTACATTGTTGTTATCTAATGATGTCCACAAGTTTAATGGACTTATATGGCCGAGTATATGAGCAAAAATGCAAAGACGACATTCACTAACTCATTGTACACGGTTCTGACGATCCGTTGGATACTTTTTACATCTGAACACTTCAATGTAAATATTTTTACGAAAGGGAAATTTGACAAACCGATAACCTGTCCATGCTTTTTTTGTTATAAGACTATACAAAAGGTATGAGGCGAACCGCTACAATTTCTAATGGATTTGAGATTTGGACAATGTTACTAAGCCCCTTTAATATAATTCTGAACTGTTTCTTTATTATACATTTGTTTTCTCGTCTTCTTTTTCATTTTCTGAATTAGTGAGGTATCCTTTTGACAACAATTATTATATTTTCTTTTACATTCGTGTTTCAGGAAAGATTTGAGAAGGGTGCAGCGACAAGTCGAAATAGTAAGTGATATCGATACAATTATTTGTACATTTCGTTTTAAATATCGTTTGAGGCTGGTTTATTTTTAAGAGAACGGGATTTAATAATAATAATAATAATACGTGCAGCTTATATAGCGCATTATAACCAAACTAGTTCTATATGCGCTTTATACATTAGTATTTATAACAATATTCAAAATGTTTCATTACAATTGTAAAGAACCGTAAAGGTGCACCTGTAAAGTGTCAGATATTGCCCAAAATGACATTTGAGACGTTGTAAGATATGTCTGAATGATGTGTGAAAGTTTCATTGAAAAAGAACACTGCTTTCCTGGTTAAAAAAACGAAAATTTGCGTCAGCTTTTACAACTAATAATTACAGTATGACGCTTGTGACGTTTATGACCGTCTGTAGATGCTCTTGAGCTGAATGATTATCAATGATAGATATCTTCATACTAAAGGGGCATTTGGAAAGATCTAACCTTGTTTTATTCTTCTCTTACCATAAGCTAAACAGCAAGGTAGAATAGAAATGTGAAAGCTCAAAGTAATTTTGTTGGAGTTAGACACTTTACAGGTGCACCTTTAATATCAAAAGGCTGTTTTTATTTTTTACAAAAGTGTGTTAAACAGTTGCATTGATGCCTTTTCTTTTTAATATTTGTGTTATTTATTGTATAGGTGAGCTTCTAAATATTAACTGTCTCTGAAATCATGAATTCGAAGCCCAGCACATTATTTAACAGACACGTGACATGATCGAGTTTAACGAATGATTTTGTTTTAGTTTCGATAAGAGTAGACCTACAATCATCGAACCAAGAATATCAAACGACAAAATAGAACATTTCTTAATATTGTGTAGTATAAAAGAAAGGAAAAGGGAAATGAAAGGGAGGCTAATGCCTCTTTTTTTCATAGAATTATTAACAATAGACTTGTTTATTGACTTTGATATATTTACATATACGTAATTGACCGGTATGTTTGTCATGACGTGACAACGTTGAATATAACATCACAAGTATAACATAACACATACTATATTGGATGATCTCAACAGACTCCCGCGGCTCCTGAGATTCTCCGCTTCCATGCCGAGACTAGGATCGCGGTTCGATTCGCAAGCACCACATTCAGAGTCTACATCCGCAACCCCGCTTCCGTGTCTCAAAGCGTGACCTTTGACCTCATACTCCCGTTCAAATCTTTCATATCTGATTTCAATATGTGAGTGATATTGACCCTCTTCTATCATAAACTCTGAACCAATGGTTTTAATTTTTGATTCAACCTTAACCTTTACCTCATTCAATCATTAACAAATCCATGTTTCAAAATTAAAATCGTTCATTAATACTTAATTGTTCCTTGTTCCTCGTTCCACTAGCTGCATTTTTATTTCGTTGATTATTTAAGAGAACTTTGACATTCTTCCTCCAAATCATTTGTCCATATTTCAACAAGAAGATTATAATCACCCCTTTTCAGTACTTTGGATCCATATTTTTCATTACGTTAGAAAGTCTGTTATGTTAAAAGTTTAGCTCTGAACCCCATCATCAATACCTACTAGCTTATAGAGGTCAGAGCACCGGAGGTCTCGAGTTCGATTTCCATGGAAGCACATTTTTCTTTGCTCTATTTCATTAATGTAACAATATAACTTTCTAGGAAATGTCTCAATATTGATAACTCTTTCTTATAACTTGATAGGGATGTAGACGGAGTGAGATACCAAGGATACGCTATCGATCGATGTTTGGTCAGTGATCTATCGCAACCCTCGGACGTATCGATATCGACTATCGAGAAGGTGCAATACTCCACAGGGTAAGATACAACTGTTTGTATAATTATATTAAACGTTCAATTAATTATCTCAAATTTACCCCAAATTGTTTGCAACCTTCTCATTTATTTCATACATTGTCTCTTGGCTTATAGGGAACAGAATAATAAAATGGTTTACATCTCCAAATGTCTCCCGAAATATGGAAATATTGAATACAAAACTATTCGAATGTAGCCAAACATAATACATGACACAATCTGACATCAATCATGTTCACTGTAATAATTTATTCCGTATTAAAATATCACACATCATTCAAACGAATCTTCTAAGTTTTCAAATTTCACTTTGGATCAGTTTCATGAAGTTAATGGATCACAGAAATTTGAGGTGGATATTGTGACGTCTTCTACAATCTCTATCAGAGCGTTGGTATTTACCCGGTTTGTACAACAATTCTTATTTTTGCGTTATGTGTTTCAACTTGTACATTGAAATACTTAACGGATGTTGAAAACATAAGTTTATATTTGTTCTGGATTCATTTTGCTTACATCTGTGAATATATTGATATTACCCATGTTTATATATAGAGTGATTATTATTATTTAGGCTAATAATCTCCAAAGATGTGAGCGTCCTCATTACGTTACTTATCTTCATAATAACGACCGATATGTTTTTACTGGAGGAAGGCAGTAAACTAGGAATCTGTTCGCGGCGATGGTCGAGTAACATCCAGTAAAATAAGAGTCTTGTTCCCTCCAAAGAAAGGAGTTTTGCGCATTACGTAAGCTATGATCATTGAAATCAACTTTCAATTAGATCATATTAGTTATATCTCATTATACCCAGTATATGGCAAGCAGACTAAGAATATGTTCACTGTGACGGTGCACACAATCCCGCGCGGGAATGTTCAGCTCTATTCCCTTATTTGGCAAGTAAGGGCGGGGGTTTCTCAGCATGCTACCTATATCGTAATCAATCTCTAAAAAATAATGATATATTTCATACTGAAGAGGACAACAGATCAGGAATCTGTTCACGTTGTGAAGGTGCAGATCATGATCTAGTAAACTGTAAGACCCTTATTCCCGACAAAAATTATTGGTAGCAGAAATTTCCAAATAAACGTACCTTATGGGATCTAGTAACTTTGTTGACCTGTGCAAAAAGTGATGAGTGATTGATAACATGTGTATTGGTGTGATCTGATAATGTCCATAAAGTAATGTGTAAAATTTTACGTTAATTGGATCTTTTTTGGGGCTAAGATATGAGTAAAAATGCAAAGTGATATTCACTGACTCATTGCACTTACTGTATACACGGCTTGAATTATCCCGTAGATAGTTTAACATCTGAACACTTCAATCGTACATATCTTTTGAACGAATGGAAATTTGGAAGAAAAAAAACAAAACCTGTCTCGTGTTTTTATTGTCAATATGAATATGATATGGTAATGATAGAACTGCTAACTGCTAGAGTTCTAAGTTTTGTGCATTTTGACAATGTTACTAGTCTAGATCCCTTGACTATTTCAAGTTTTCATGATAAGTTACTTTTAAATGGTTGATCATATATGTTTTGACCTGTATACAGAGGACAGCGGCTCAGTGACCTGTTCACAGCGACGGTGAACACGAACCCGCGCATGAATATAAAAGGTGGTATCTCACTGGCCTGGAGACTAGTTGGCGACCTGTTGGCGACTCGAGTCTCCACAAGGTTGCGGCGACGTCGCCGCGACTTCTGCCTGTCTATATATATAGATACAACTAAATGATAAAGACCTCAGTCACGTGGTCTCTAAAGTGGGTCAAGCACAGTCAAGCAATGTTGCGGAGCTGACGTCGCCGCAACATCTCCTCTCAGTCGCCTTGGTCTCCAGTAGGTTTCGGAGACGTCGCGGAGACGTCGCCGAGACCTGCTGGAGACTGAAAAAAGTCTCCCAAAAAAATCGAACATGTTTGATTTCTCCGCGACTCCCCGGAGACCCGGCTAGTCTCCAGGAGACGTCGCGGATACGTCGCGGAGACGTCGCGGAGAAGTCTCCAAAAAAAATCAGACATGTTTGATTTCCCCGGCACCATGGGCGTAGATCTGTCATTGATACCTATTCAACTATAGGGGGAAGATCTATTCATTCATCCCCCCCTGATGAATAGGTATTACGTTAGTATCTACGCCCATGTTCCCCGCCACTCCCCGGCGACCCGGCTAGTCTCCGGGAGACGTCGCGGAGACGTTGCGGAGACGTCTCCGCAACCAGCGGAGACTCGAGTCGCCAACAGGTCGCCAACTAGTCTCCAGGCCAGTAAGATACCACCTTTAGACCCCTATTTCCGACAGGTGATATCCGTATAATTCCAAATAAAAGGGGTGCTCATTAATAAGTAACTTATCTAAGTTATAAATAAGTTACATTCAAATGATATTGACTGTACTATCTCTTCAAACATTTAGAGGTCAGCAGACCAGGGACCTGTTCACGGTGACGGTGGACACGATCCCGCGCGGGAATATTCAGATCATGATCCAGTACCAGGAGCTGTTGGAGCGACAGGCCGGCTGGTACACTCAACGCATCAGCATCAGACCTAGACAGGTACATTGAACACAAGAATGGTTATGATTAACTGCACATTATGTGCTCAAACTTAGCACTGTTCTGCTATTCCGGGGCCACTAAATTACATTAATGTTTAATATTATTTTAATACCGAAGTGAGCTTCTAAATAAAAGTGACTTGTTAATGTCCTTTTTTGTTGGGGGCTTGGGGCCGACATATTCAGGCTTCAGGCCACATAAATTGTAATAGTTTGTTTAAATTACCTGCCCGACTGGGCCAACTAGAAAAGCATACATGTTCTATCATGTTCATGTGTGTGAATATTGCCATTCATAATGAGATGTGGTCGAAATGCTATTATTCTGATTGTCTTGATAGAGCATCAACGATTTCCAGATCTTCGCTGCAGTTACAGAGCCCCAGGGTATCGTTCGATCGGAATGTGGTTTCGATACGAGGCTCTTCACGGATTCCGTATCATCCTTCTATAGCAACAGCATGGCGGAACTACAACGATCAAGTAAAGTTAATCTATCTTGGCATAATGGCATTTATCCCCCTTTTGTCATTAGATACAATGAGGATTGGAAATGCAATCTAAAACACATCATTTAAAAACAAATCGAATTATATTGACTATTTTAAGGTCAATTTTATGTGAGCTAAATACATATGATTGCAAATGTACATGATTGAAGAAAAATGAACAAAGTATGGTTAACTACGCTTTGGTTGCACATCCTTTCTCTCAAACTTTGCCAAAACAATCTTAATTTCTCCGTATATGGTTTATAAATGTCTTTGGTAAACAATCAAGAAACGGATTACAATTATTAAAGTGATGCCTGTAAAGTGTCTAACTCCACGAAAAATACTTGGAGCTTCCTCGTTTCTCTTCTGTCGTGTTGTTTAGCTTATGATAAGAGAAGAATAAAATAGGGTTATATTTTTTCAAATGTCCCTTTGGTATGAAGATAATTATCATTGAAAATCATTATTTCAAAAGCGTTGATCAACGCTTTTGATAAAAAAGTACAATTGTCCTAGCTGAACACGTCCGCATGCAGCACGCGTGAGAACATTCCGGAGATTGAACTTTGAGCCGAGCGAGTGTACATTCCATGAATTCTGTGTGTAAACATACACGGGTGCGAATATCTCAAACGGATCATTTATTACTGCGACAAATGTATGGCAGACCATCAGTATTCGGTGATAAGATATGAACTCAATATTCGGTTTTTTCACTAGGTAAACAGTGTTCGTTTTCTTTCAAACTTTCACAAATCTTTCAATTGTATTTTACAATGATATTGATATAGGATTGAAGTCTCAAATGTCATTTTGTGCAATATCTGACACTTTACAGGTATCACTTTAAACAGAATGCAAATAATAGATCGGTTATTTACTGCAGGCTTTATACGATACTCTCTCTGTAATGCGTGTACAGCTGCAGGTAGTCAGGACGGGAAGGTATACGACCTTGGCGACATGCTTCTGTCGATCGGGACAACCAAGCTCCGACTCAACTACCGCCCCACGACACGAAGTCAGGATCAATACGACAACAGGAACGACGAGGCGGGTATATATGGTGACTTCATCATCCGTTACGACATCGCTCATCCGTCCGGTATCGGGGAAGTACAGGTAGGCATTTTAACTCATTCATGTCATTAGTGACGGTAAACTTGTTGCTAATGTTATCAGCTATAAACAGGAATACAATACTATGCTTAACAAATGTAAAGCGCTCGATTTAAGAAAGCAAATGTTGAGTTCTTCTTTAAATGTTGAGTTTTTCTTCAAACGTCCATGTAGCGTGAACTGTCATGAAAATTCGGCAAAATCATTTGCCACTCTTTTCGGCCATGGACGTTAAACATGATTACTGTTTGCCCTATAATAAAACTATAATGTTGATTGATTAAGGGTAAGTCATTTTTGTCATTATACATTTTTAAAGGATGAATTCAAATTAAGTGCAAACAAAATGCGGGAAACATCCGCGAAAACATTTCGTTGAAGTGACGGTTACATGGTCTTAAGAAAAAAGCCAAGTAAAGACGAATTTTGTGCATCTGCTTTGTTGTAATTTAATGTATGAATACTATTAACACATTCCTCTATCTGGATACACTTTAAAATGGACAGACAGACGGCATGAACTTCTTCCATCGTTTCGCGCCCATCAACCTGGGTGCCGTGAAGAAAAGGGTTGTGTTCGTTCTCGATGTGAGTGCCTCTATGCTGGGCACCAAGCTCAAGCAGACAAAAGAAGCCATGTACACCATTCTGGATGAGATCAGCCCGCGAGATCGGTTCAACATCCTGCCGTTCTCTGATGACGTATTCAGGGACTGGCACCCAAGCCGAATGGTTGATGTCACTCCGATTAACATCCGGGAAGCCAAGAGCTACATCGAGGGGTTTGATATTCAGAGAGGTGAGGCTCTAACATATAATACTATCAAATCGTTATCTTGGAAAGTTTTATTTTCAAAACGCATCGCAGTATATACTACTTTTCCGTATACAGTGTGTGGATATATTAATATGACGGAAAAGTCCCCGCATCTGTTACAGGGCCAAGTTCCGACTTTGACCTCCAGATTGTAGCGAATTGTTACCTCCGTACAACTTGCAATTATTTTAGTTCACCCCCCCCCCCCCCCCCCCCCTATTTCCCTCTCCCTTTCTCTAACCATCTGCCATCCCATCCAGGCACCAACATAAACGCTGCCCTGCTTGAAGGCTTCCGTCTACTGGAAGCAACGGGGTCAATGAACTCCAGCATTGACGACCCTGTGGTGTGCATCCTCTTCCTGCTCACTGACGGCAAGCCCTCCGAGGGCGTCACCAGTCTCTCCGCCATCGAGCGCAACGTCCGTGCCGCTAACGGAGGGCGGTGCTCGCTCGTCACGCTAGGCTTCGGCAGGCTGGTCAATTACAACTTCCTGGTGCGACTGGCGCTCCAGAACCGAGGGATGGCGCGAAAGATTTACGAAGACTCATCCGCCGCGGGTCAACTGCATGGTATGTTTCTTCTGCTGAAGATTTACATTTATATTTTGTCTCTCTTCACTATGTTTTTCGGTGGTACCAGGTAATTACATACACCTTCTGACATGCTTAACAGGGCTTCTGGAAACTACTAATCATATAGAGCGCCTTGTAGACAATATTATTATCATATTAATTGACGGAAATAATAATAAAAAATTTCTATTTTTACATAGCGCTTTATTACAGTTAAGTCTCAAAGCGCCCATTTACTACACTTGGGTTGAGAGCAGCAACTGTGGATAAAGTGTCTTGCTGAAGGACACACGTGCCGCGGCTGGGAATCGAACCCACGACCTTCGTATTTAAAGACGAAGATCAGAACCAATATACCACAACACTTCCGCAGTGTTGCTTTTCAAATACATAGTATAGATTTATTCCTGGCTCAATTGGGAATGTTCCTCTTTTGTACAGGTGTGTACAGCGAAGTGGCGACACCACTCCTGTTCAACATCGTGGTGGAGTATCTCAACAGCGCCGTGGACCCGAACACCGTATCGACGATGACTTTCCCCAATTACTTCAATGGGTCGGAGCTCGCCATCAGTGGTCAACTCAGCTCGGACGATCTCAGATATCTGCCCATCAAGATCACAGCTGTAGGGGCTAATGGCGTGGTCACTTTTCAGGAGGACGTCAATTTGAGGGTAGGTTCAGCTTATAGATAATCAGAAGTCTGAATAACACTCTGTGGAAACAAAAAATAACAATGACCGTTTGATGAAAATTCGAAATATCAAAGTATGATGCTGTACGTTTGAAATTTATTCGTCTGAAAACTATTTATTTCATCGATGAAAAATGTTTAACATATTGTTATATACCTAGTTTAGGCCATGCAGTAATGTACATTGTGGCAAACATCGACGATGTTGAAGTGTGCTTTAAAATTGTTCTTGCATCGAATTAAGAAATTGCGAATTGCAACAACATTTTCTTTGCCAGTTTGTTTGAACAACTTGAATATATATATCTAATAAATGACATGAATATTCTAATTTTCTTTTTCTTTTCATGTTGCGCGAAGAATACTGGGAGATTGTCGATACTAAGGGTAAGTTACAACTCTTCACGTTTTACTTATTGGTTTATACAACACGCCAAATATTTTGAAAAATATCATGCAGTCATCATGAAAGTGAATCATGATTGATTTTGTTGTCTTTTACTTATATAAAAATTATGTTGGTCAGAACACTTTGTATTTATATAAGTGGGTTTCTCTTTTGCATTAGAATCCCCCGTCGCTGAACGACGAGACCATTCCACGTAATTTCGTGGAGCGCACTTACGCGTTCATCACACTTCGCGAGCTTTTCGATCGCTACCACCTGACGGACAGCGCGACGGAGAGGCACGTCATCGCTGAGCGCGCGCGCATCTTGGCGCGACGGTATAACCTCCTCACTCCACTTATGAATTTGGTCATGGCACGTGATTCCATTGGGTAAGAGAAGTCACCATTTTACCTACGAATTACAAAGAGAAATAGAGAAAAACTATATTTTTACAAATATATCGCAATTATTATTGACTCTCTTTGAATTTTGTTTAGTTGGACTAGATTTTAAAAACTTAAAAGATATTATAAGAGTATAGACTTGTTTAAACATCGTTACTATAAATTATAAGTAAGTAAGTAAGTAAAACGGCAATTCCTCTTTGTATAATATGCAAAGATGAATATTAACGTGTGATGGCTGCCCCCCCCCCCCCCCTTCTTCTTCGTAATGCGTATGTAGTGGCGGTGTGGCTGGCCCCGGGTCTGTAACGGTATCGAGGATCACAGAAGCTCGTCCGCCCGGCTTCGAGTGGACGATGGTCGGGCCGTCGTACGGGAGGGTTGGGGAGGTGGCGACAGGGATCGGGGGAGCGACTTGTTTGCCGCCACCGAGAGTTGTGACGACTAGGCCTACCGATGCTCCGATGCCAACCACAATGACGACGGAAAGGCCAACACCCACAACGACTGAACATAATCCCACACAAGCAAACGGTGGTGATCTGTCAGAAGTAAGTTCTATTTTGATGAAATTAAATAAAATGTTGTAAAGCCATGAAGATAATCAACATTTTGGGGGAAATATTACCATATGACCGGGGGTAATATTATCATTGTAAAGCGCTTAGAGATGATTATCAATCATATTAGGCGCTATATAAATCGAGTATATTATTATTATTATTATTATTATATCTATTATAGAATTATTTTTTTGAATGACATTGCAACATAAGTAATCGAATGGATATATCAATTATAACTAATTAATTACATTAAATATATAACTATATCAGTAAACTTATAACTGTGAAGTATTAACGATACTTATCTTGCTAATAGGAGAACGGTGTGGTTCTTCGGAGATACAACGTTGAGTCGGACACCACCGAGCGGTACGCGAGAACCCAAGTGGAAGCCGAGTACGAGAATATAGGGACCCGAAACCATCCGATCGAGTTCAGCCAACAGATACCCAGCGGTGCATATATATCGAGCTTCTACGTGTAAGTATAACATTAATACACACATATTAATAATCGTTAAAGATTTCACTTCGCGTAGACATAATCCCCATGGATTATTCCATTCAAGTACAGTTAGTACCCGATGCCGTCCATGACTCCATATAAAGTTGCCCTCTCCTCTGTAATCAAATACAGTTCTAAATATCTTACAGTTGACTATTTTGTTTACTATAATACAAATAATCAACTTACTAAAGCTAATAAGTAAGTCATTAGGTAATAATCATGGTACTAACTTGATCAAATTTGACCGTTGTTCCCCTGTCCATTTTTACCAGATATAGCTTGTACCCGGAGATCGCACAAGATTCCATGACATTTTACTCATCGACAGTTGATGCGTTATTCATTTTCGCAATGTATAGAGCATCGCAGTTGTTACTTGTATTCGTGTTTGTTTTGTGTTATTGTTACTTTTTACTCTATTCGAGAGTAAATTGTTATTTATTTGGATATAGCCATAATAACCCGAATATAGATCATTCATTATGTTCATTTATGCGGTTGTCTCAGGGTTCTAGGGAAGGGTACTGGTCAGAAGATCGTGCAGAACTTTCGCGAGAATCAGTCGACAGGTGACGTGGGCGTTATACATTTTTGAGTGGATCGCAGTCTGCTTATTAATAAGCCCGTTGTCGTGACAGTGTTTGTCGCGGGGATGTGCCGGGAGAAACGATGTACCGGGGGATCGTGCGGAACATTCGGTATAACCAGTGGCGTGAGACTACGGGTACCTTTAGTCCTTTACAGACCTTTAGAGGTGGGGGAAAGGGTGACGCGGTTGTTTTACGATATTATTGTTATTTATGAAGTTGATCACAATTTTGTATTGTCTTACACGTCAGCTTGTTTTGTTTTATGTATATCCTGTTGTCGCAGGGATGTGGGAGGGAGGATGTACCGGGGAATTGTTCAGAACATCCGGGATGACCAGTGGCATGAGGCCTTCGCTACCAATACCAACGGACAGGTGCTCGCAGTGCTGGCTAGGAGGTCAGTGAAACCATTATCATTATGTGCGGTTTACAACCTTTATTTCGTTTGATAGTATACTACTAATAATAATGATGATAATAATAATAATAATAATAATGATGATAATAATGATAATAATAATAATAATAATAATAATAATAATAACAATAACAATAACAATAACAATAATAATAATAATAATAATAATAATAATAATAATAATAATACTACTATAGGTTTTCCCGCTCAATTTCGCGATTGTGTCAATCGAATTGATAATAGGAGCAAACGAATTCGCGCGATTTGCGATCGCCGTACCAAAGCAGCATTCGAATTCGTAAATAGTCGTTCAAAATCACGTAGGAGCAAATGAATTTGCACAAATTGCATACCTTTTCATCAATGGTCATTCGAATTCGCGAAAGGCCGTTGACAGTTGGCTGCACATTCGCGAATTCGATTGCCCATAAATGAACTTCTGTGTCTATTCACGAAAGCGTGTGCGTATGCATGAATTCGCATGCACTTATTCGGAATTTGGAAGCCCGATACCAACGATTACGCGGCAACGCGCGAATTCGAATGACCCTAAATGAATTCGATTGAAAAAAGTGCAAAATTGAGCGGGAAAACCTATAGTAATAATAATAAGAAGAAGAATACTAATACAACGTATTTTGTATAGCGCCTAACGCAGTTACATATGCAATTGTTTGTCTCTTTGTTTATTTAACCCTGATTAATATTGTTGTTTGTTTCAGTTATAAGGATAGTCATGCATAAGGGAAATGTTTGTGCTATTTCACACTTTTTAATTGCAATTTGCGAATGATGCAGGGATCCGACAAAAGACGCGTTTGCCGTGCAAGTGCCGAACGTTCGTCCCAACACACCTGTCACGTTCGTACTCACATATGACCAGCTTCTGGAGAGAGTTCGCGGCTACTACGAGCAGAGAATCAACATCGCACCCCGACAGGTTGGTTTCAGATATCTATTTCTAATCGCAAAATTAAAACTTTATCGACTAGATGCTTCATGAGAATGGCAGGATGACATGGAATTTTCCTTCAGAAATCAAAATTATGAAACTGCGTAAATTTCGACTTTCTTATTTCATAAGTATCCTTGGTCAAACATTTTACCGGATTCTTTGCACACACACAAGCAATTTTTTTTTTTTTAAACCATCAAATCACGATTTAGTCTACAAAATACTTCCCACTAATCGCTCAATTAATAGGAGGCGTTTCTATTCAATCAAACTATTATTTGTTATTTGTTCGGTGCCTACCAAAATAATGCGATACGCATTCCCACTATCATAATTTCAATGATGAATGAACTATTATGGAATGGATGAAATTAGCGTAATTTTGCACATTTTATTGTCGCCGTCGTGATCATGGTGGTAGAGGCGTAGAGCTAATCACTTCTGGAAGGGGGATTTCCTATTTTTCTCTTAAAAGTGGAAGAATTATTGGACTTTTTGAAGGGAATTGAGATAAATAAAATCCATAAAATAATGTAGGCTTTTGTTTGGCCAGCTGGTGGATGACTTTGGTGTAGACGTGCAGGTGACGGAGCCTCAGCGGATCCGTGAGATGTCCGTCGATTTCCATGGCGACACGCTGCGCGGAAAGCAGACGATCAACCTAGGGACGGGAATCACGCCGGAAAGCGACACTCGATCGCGGTTCCGATTTTTCCCGACGATCTACGACCAGTCGATCTATTCGGACAAGGGCATCAGTGGCGATATCATTGTCAGGTATGACGTCGAACATACTCCAGCCGGCACCCACACACAGGTATGTTAGCCTATATTATGTACATTATATGGAATATATTTACTTATCATCTTTTATAAATGCAACGTCATTGTATTCGTTAGACAATGACCTGTAAAACAAATCCTGTCTATTCCGCTGCCCATATAAATGTGCCGTTCGGCTTTTTGGTTATTCTTGCGTTATACTCTAATGGGTGCAGGACGTAAATCTTAAAGGGATAGTTGAGTTTTGGTAAAGAGTACAGTTTTGGTCAAACTGAATTTTAGTAACCCAAACCTGCACAGTTACATAACAAACTACAAATTACAAATGAGTAAAAAGTCAGTTATCATTCACAAAAAGAGTCGTTAAAACTCAAGAAGGCGCTTGGTTGTAACCATTTTTAATAAACAATTGTGCATGTGATGTTTTGTTAAAATAATTATTAAATAGAGAGATCATCAACAGCTATTTAAAGACATCTTTTGTACATTTTTTAAAAGAGTAAGCATTTTTTCTTTCAACGGCTGGTTCAAATTTATTGAATTATTGTGGGGCCCCACAATAATAACAAATGGTTATATTTATCAATATTTCAGCCCTCTCTGAAACGATTTTGATCAAATATAGTTTATTCTGTCATTAAAATGGTATGCTTTTTCAAATAATTTGGACACTTAGTTTTTTATCACCTCACAAAAATGTATTTCGTGCAGCGCCCTCTATACCAAAACCCAACTATCCCTTTAAGTGTGTCTCTATTAAAAACGATTTTTGGTCGTTATTTTATTTTAAGTGCATGACCATTTTGTTTTACAAAATCTATATCCACCTATAAGTTTGGATAGAGAAAAAAGGGTAGTTTAATTTCCTTTTTATTTTGATATATCTCCACCTTGAAGGTTCAAGACAACTACTTCGTGCACTTCTTCTCTCCGTCCGAGCTGGGTACTCTGAGGAAGCAGATTGTCTTCGTGATCGACGTCAGTGCATCGATGTACGGCTCGAAGCTGGCACAGACCAAGGACGCACTCAAGACCATGCTTGACAACCTCAACCCCAGAGACTACTTCAGCATCATTACTTTCTCGGACGGAGTGCGCTACTGGAAGGGAGGTAGTCGTCTGGCTCCTGCAAGTGCCCGGTATATCGCCGAGGCGAAGGCGTTCGTTGATAGTCTTCAGGATGATTCCGGTCAGTTAAGGAGACAATTTGACTATTTTATTCTCGACGTCATCAGCATCTTGCGATGCCATAGTAATTTTCCGTAACTACCGTAACTATCATGATACAACCTAGGCCTTACTAAATTCGTGCTGGACAAAAAAGATCATGTAGTTTTTATTTATGCCAATGTGGGCAAAAAAAGAAGGCTCTTTGTTTATATTATTCAACATGGAGGTACATCCAAAGATATTATTTGAATAAGAAAACATACGAAAATTAGTATTAAAACTAACCCTAGGTTCACTCAGACGACGATTTGCACGATCCAATCTTGAAAGCTAATGAGCTGTTATAACGGACCATCTAGGGTTTGCTTAATAGCTATAGGCTACCATGGTTCTCGCTAACTTATTACACCTTTTGTCTACCTTTCTTGCTCATACTTAGCTGAAGTTCGTATTATACTTACTTTCGTTATTACAGAGACGAACTTGAACGATGCCATATTGAAAGCTGACGAGCTGCTAGACAGTGAGGCTGTCTACGACCGTCCCTCGGACCGCTTCCTCAGCATGATCATCCTCCTCACCGACGGCATCCCGTCCGTGGGCGTCACCGACCCGCAGCAGATCCTCGACAACGCTCGCGAGGCTATCGATGGCGAGCACGCTCTTTACACGCTGGGTTTCGGCCGTCTCGCCGACTTCGACATGCTGGTCAAGCTTGCCTTTGAGAACGACGGCATCGCGCGAATGATCTACGAGCACAGTGACGCGGCCGACCAGCTACGCGATTTCTACCTCGAGCTCTATCGCCCCCTACTGTTCGACGTCTCCATGACGTAAATATTATTCATTATAATTCATTCAAAAGTAGAATCGTTATATTAAAAATGTGTTTGATTTAAAAACAATGTTCGTTTCTCTATCTAAACCCCTCACAAAAAGTTCGGCAATTCGTTTTGAGCGTTCATATCTCTCCTACTACTTTATTACCGTTCATAAATTTGGTATCATTGGAAAGCTTGTATGCATCCCTTTACATTGATATAACATTTGCTATGAATATTTTATCATGGAATTTGCATGACACACGAATATGTGGCGAAGTCAAAAGTGAAATGTTGCAAAATGCATTTATATTGTCAACAGTGTAGCCTCCTTTTGTTGGGAGAATAAAGTGTTCTGAATGATGTTAAGTTTGTCATTCGTAAATGTCATTGACGTATTATAATTTTCTTTGGTGGATGAAATGTGTCTTTATAATTTTGAGGTGGTGCAATAACGTTTGTGTATGTTGTTAAGAAGATTTAATGAGTTTTATTGTCTGATTGAGAAATTATCACTATGTTTGACTTTTACACAGATTATTGCAAGTTTGTCAGTTTTCCAAGTTTACACAAAATCCACCACAATTACAGTACAAACGTCACTTTTCATTGTCCAAAGAACAGAAGAATTCATTATTGTATTCATGACCACTTCAATATCATTTCATCCAGTGGCGTAGACAGGTTCTTACACCTGGGGGGGGGGGGGGTGATTTGCCGTTCATCGGACCGAGACCAATTTGTTCGCGGCCGAGACCACCTGCTGAAATATTTCGAGACCAAGCCAATTGCTTGAAAGTCCTCTCAGTTGGGGGGGGGGGGGGGGGGGGGAGGAGTGTCCGTCGCCAAATTTTTTCCCCGCCGAGACCGCCTGCCTAATTTTTTCGAGACCGAGGGAATTGGTTGAAAGTCTTCTCATTGGGGGAGGGGCTCGTCAATTTTTTTCGCAGCCAAGATCATTCATTATGATGGTCGAGACCAGGCGCACCGGAAGCAGTTTTGGATTGGGGGGGGGCAAAAACCTAAGGGGGCTCATGATTTTGTGTGTGTAGGGGCTCATGCCCAACCACACTCACAGGGCTGATGTGAGAGTGAGACATTGTGAGGGAGCGAAGCGACCAAGCCCGAGGGAGCGAAGTGACTGTGCGGGGGGAGGGTGTAGCAGGGGGTTGTCCCCCTCCCACGTTAAGGAGTTTTTGCGTTTTTGGTCTTGAAATTGTGCAATCTGGTGCTTACCTAGATAGGAAATTCGGGCTTAACATTGACTGTATCTTGGAAAGCGTGTAATGATTTGATCGATCAGAAATTTTAAATATATTTTCACGAAGAAAACAAATAATTGACACACTATTAAATATGCACCCCAACACACACACATATTGTATTTATATTTAGTGTCGTACACAGTTCCAACATAAATCATATGCCACATTATGTATGATCAACATAGCCTCTAGCCAAGAATGAGTAGCGAGGGGGCGAAGCTCCCGAGGGCTGGCAGAGTCAAATAGGGAGGGTTTGGGAGGGGGTATCCCCCTCCCACGGAGAATATTTTGCATTTATATACTTGAAATGGTGCAATTTGATGATGATTGTACATGTCATCCCCCCCCCCCCCCACCTTGTGAGGTGGGGGGATGCATACCCCCCCCCCCCCCCCCCCCCCCGTTGTCTACGCCCCTGATTCCATCCTCCAGGGGAAATGATAATACGCTATTGACATCATGCATGAATTCGCCTCAACATCATTCAAAATATCACTTATTCTCCCAATAACATGATAAATCGTATGACAATATTAATGCATTTTGCAACATTTCATTGTTGACTTTGCCCCATATTCGGATGTAATGCACATTCCATGATAAAATATCCATAACAAATGTCATACCAATGTAAAGGGGGAAACTAAGCTTTCCAATTATTACCAAATTTATGAACAGTAATAAAGTAATAGGAGAGATATGAACGCTCAAACTTGAATTGCGGAACTTTTTTGCAATAATCTGCATACAAATCAAACATAATGATTATTTCTCAATAAGTCAATAAAACACAATACATCTTCCTAACAACATACGAAAAACGTTATTCTACCGTCTCAAAATCGTAATGACACATTTCATCCTCCAAAGAAAATTACGATACGCCATTGACATTCACGCATGACCGCCTCAACATTATTCAGAACACATTATTTTCCCAACAAAAAGAGGGTGACAATATCATTGCATTTTGCAAAATTTCACTTTGGACTTTGCGCCATATTCGGATATCATGCACATTCCATGATAATATATTCGCAACGAAGTAATAAGATAGATATGAACGCTCAAACTTGTGAGCGGTTTATTTCCGTCGTACAGAACATTAAATTTGATTAAGTATGTGTTTGAAGTCTTGGTTGTTTCTTCCTCCAAAATTAATTAACAACTCTCGTTCTTGTTCCAAACTTAAAAAGGAATGGACTATAGATGATGTACGTTTATAATAAATGTCTGTTACAGAGTGAGCGATATGTCCTTTAAAAATAAAGACTTGAATATGTAGTCCGATCGTGGTAAGACAAAATAATAATACTTTTCGACACGCATGCGTTCAAGCAGATTTTGGTATGTTTACCACAATGTGGACATTTTCTCATCATTCTGGTTCTTGATAACTGGTTACCACGACAGTTATCCAGGAGGTGTGGCTGATCCCGAGAGGTTGAGCGAGAGAGAGTTCCCAATTTACTTCGATGGATCAGAGCTCGTGGTGGCTGGTCAGCTGTATGACAACCCCGCCTCAAATACTCTGCAGGGGGTCATCGACATGACGTCATCGAGTGGAGAGATTCAGAAACGGTGGAATACCGATATCCGGGTAAGAGCCACTGATTTGCTACCACCTGATACGCAGTCATGCTCTAGTTATCGAAGTCATTTAATTTTCCACCATATTTAGGTTAACCAAAGAACTAAGTTTCATGTATTTGATTTTATCCTTGTACTTACTCCCGACTGCATGCCTAAATGCGTCTTGAATGTAAATATTAATTAATTGAAGCCGATAATCTAAAACTGTGCGTGTAAAACCATACATCGTTGCAAATTGGCATCTGCACAATAATGTATACATTATATATCAATCAAGCACACAAAAAATAAACCAACCAGTCAATTAATCAAGTATATATATCAATCCATCATGACAGAGAACATCACCGGAGCTAAGTTACAGACGCACCGTGCCAAACGTGGTGCAGCAGATCTGGGTCTTGAAGCGACTTGAAAACCTTATCCGCCTCTACGGCAAGAGTACAGATCCCTACCAACGTGAGTCGGTGGCGGAGCGTATCATCACATTGGCTAAGCAACACAACCTCGTCACGCCTCTGACGCCGCTGACTCTATCGGATCCCCGGACCGGCGAGGTCATGGATGGCAGGTCACCCGGTGGGATTCCACTTCCGGGTTACAGTATGGCCAACAGCGCGAAGGATCTGCTGAAGGCGTCTATTGGTAATGGACTGTAACGTAGGCTACTCCCATGTCACTGACTATCAGTATTCATTGTCCTCGAACATGGTGAAGATCGGCTTAAACATGTGTTGATTTATTCAAAAGAAGACTTACAATTTCCGTATTAACAGTATACACTTGTTTCATATCTACATTAGACGTAGGCAAACATGTAGATCAATAAAGGAAGGCTCTCAATAACACATTCCGTTTGACTAGGTGATTTCCAATATTGTCTATGCTACAGTTCTTTGTCTCGAGTTCAGAAAAGACATTATATAGTTTAGCGGCGTGTATAATTATGTCGACCGGGGTGATACTCACTTGAATACCGCTATAATAAGTAATCGTTGTTATCATTGTATTTCACTATTCTCATTTTGTTTAGCCACTGATGAAATGTGACCATGTTAACTTACGAGTACAACCATGACAGGGTGGAAGGATATAGGTATTATTGTCTGTGTAGATATTAGCAGTGATAGCTAAAATGTAAGCACTATATTTTGCACATTACTAGTTGTCATTGCTATTAATTTAGAAAGTTATTGATGACCAAATATGTTTTTATTTTTTATTATAAAACCTAGATACAGTGGGAACGTCAAGAAAACGTGTTCAACTCCAGGACGCACCTCTAGCCGTAGAGAATGACGTGAGTTTCGTTATTTTTCTCTTACAGTAAAAAGTGCGCCTAGTTCATGTTTGCTTGATAATTGTGTTTACTCTGTTTACTAGAGAAGTTAATATAATGCTCGTTATATAGTCGTAGCTCTCACCCCTTAACAAAATAATGTATGTGTTTATAGCCGGTTCATGAAAGGTTATGTTGTGCTTTTAAATAGTTATCAAACTTTTGTTATGTTGTATTGGTTATATTATAGAGTGGCGTAACGTGTTGCCAACTTTGAGCAAGCGGTGAGTCTGGGACTTTGCGAAGGAGCGAAGTGACTGGGCGGGGGGAGGGTGTGGGAGGGGGCGTGTCCCCCTCCCACGGTAAGGAGCTTTTGCATGTTTAGACTTTAAACTGCAATCTGGTGCATACCTAGGAAGGAAAGTCGGACTTGTACTATGTGGGTATGTGCGTCATGATTCTACCGACTGGAAAAAGGAGTTATATTTGTTTCATTAAAAATGCATTATTATCAAATATGAACCCTCAACAAATATTTGCATAGTGACATAAACAGTTCAAACATTGTACCAAATTTCACAACAACATAACCAAGGTATACGAGACGTAAACAAGATCCCCGAAGGAGCGAAGCGACCGAAAGGGCATAGATAGTGGAGGAATTGATGGGAGGTGGGTGTCCTCCCATGCACGGTATTAGGGAGCGTTTGCAATGTTATACTTAAATTATACTCTGTCAACCAGTCAACTTTTAAGAACCCATTGACTTTGGTGCCAATTCATCCCAAGTCTTCAGTATAACTCTATTGTTGTGAACTGGACCGGAACTAGATTAGACACACTGCCTAATCTGTACTTCAACTGGTGCCTTTTGTCATCAACTGCCTAGTGAGCCGTGGGCCTTTTGAACCTGTGAGCTTTATACAAATAAAGCAATCATGCCCTCGGGAACCAGAAGCCAAGTACAAGAAACAATTGACAATATGCTCAGCAACAAAAAGTTCCTTGAAACTCTTCGTACTCTTGTATCTGACATGATCTTGGAAGAACTGAAATCAATGAAACAACTGAATGAAGAAAGCGAGGGACGCATCCTTGATCTCGAGTCGAAACTGGACAAAAAAGACAAGGAGATATCAGAACTGAAAAAAAAAGTTCAAACCGAGAAAGATGCAAGTAACAGACTAAACAACAGATGTGACGACCTCGAACAATACGGTCGCCGCAATAACCTACGGATCTTTGGTATACCGGAGAAAAAAGATGAGGAGACCGATCAACTTGTGATCCAGGTGGCCGAGAAGCTGGGGCTCCAGCTCTCACCGGAAGTGATCGATCGATCCCACAGAACGGGGAAGCCGAATCCCCGCCCGAACCATGCTGAAGACGTACAGAACGGGGAGAGGAGGAAGCCGAAGGTTCATCCACGACCGATCCTTGTGAAGCTCACAAGCTACAAATGGCGACGCCTCCTGATTTCCAAACGCCGCAACCTGAAGAAGACGGGGATCAGCATTAGCGAGGACCTCACCCAGGCGAAGCTGCAACTACTGAGGGCTACAGTAGCACACCCGGCTGTGGAGCAGGCGTGGACGTCAGACGGGAAACTCATAGCCCTCCTGAAAGCCAGCAACGGTAACAAAATCACAAAACTGATCGCAACGAAACATGATCTAGACAATATTCCTGGATAGAAGAGACTGAGCAAAACATAAACACAACAACAAAACAGGTCATACATTAAAAATGATAATACTAGTTTGAGCCATATTGAGGCTTTTTTCATGAACAGTTATAATCTGTATTTATAATACAAAAACAACATAATGTGTTCCTATTTGATTCTGATTTATTATGTTTATATTATTGAAAGTGCTCCCACGGTACCATGATTCTGCTTACTTTTCCATCCTCTGATACATCCGTTTTACCTCACTTTGTTTTGTTTGTTCGTCTTTGTGTGAGTGTGTCAATTGTTTTTTACCTTTCCTCTCGATTTCAAAATTGTATTTTCTGTATTTTCTCCCTTGTCATACTAGCACAGCAATACCATAGACATGTCTGTAAATGTATGTATGTTTTTCATTTATGCTTTTTTAATTAATGAATACTAGTAATGATAGTAGATTCTCTATTCAAGAATTAAATAACGTGCTTCTCCCTAATTTGAATGCATTCTCATTATTACACATTAACTGTAGAAGCTTAAATAAAAATTATAGTGAAATAGAAATGTTTTTAAACCAAATTAAACGCCAATTTAATGTTTTAGCACTGACTGAAACTTGGTTAAATAGTAGTTTCTTGCCCCCGAATATGTTTAATGAATATACATATATTGGTCTTGAACGCAAACACAAACGAGGGGGTGGGGTCGGTTTTTGTATTCATAATCAGTTGAAATTTAAGTCTAGATCTGATCTTGATAATTTTAGTAATACTTGTGAATCCTTATTTATTGAAATAATTAAACCTTTTGAACTATTGTATTATACTTTGGGGATGCTGCAATAATTATCTTTTAGATCGATTGTTTAAACTACAGAAAAGAGCTGTTAGAATAATAACAAACTCTTCTTATTTATCTCACTCTAAACCCCTTTTTATAAAATTGAAGGTTTTACCCATTTTTCAACTTTATGAATATAATCTCGGTATTTTTATGTATTTATTTCACAAAAAATTATTACCTGATTTATTTGATTCGTTATTTATTCAAAACTCTGATGTACATAATTACGATACAAGATCTAAATCAGACCTTCGTGTTTCTTATGGACGCACACAATTTTCTCATTCTATTATTACGTACAGGGGTCCACTTTTATGGAATGGCTTGCCAGAAGAAAAAAAGGAGAGTGTATCATTGAAATCTTTTAAAAATAAATTGAAATCTTTTTTATTATGTAAGTTTTAAGCTTGACAATTTTCATATTCTTATATAATTATGTTATAAAAGTATAATTCAAATTTCTATGTATCTTATATTTGCGTTATGTCTTGGTGTTATTTTATGTATGACAATGTAACTTTAACTTTATTGAAATCTATTGTAATTTTAAATCCATATTTTATCTAGGGATCATACCCATAAGTTTTTTATCAAAACTTCATCTGATCCCTCCACATTCATTAACTTTTTCCATTCTCTTGTCTCTTTGTTATGGTTGTTTTTTTTGTTTACTTATGTTTTTCTGTATATACTTCATGCTTTTCTTGTATTTTGTTTTTAATGATTTGTGGAATAAAAAAGACAATTCCCCAGGGGGAATTGTATTGAATTGAAAAAAAAAAATGTATGCAATCTGGCGCATACCTAGGAAGAATGTTGGATTTGACATGAAGTAGAATCTGAGTTTTCATGTTTCAAGAAACACCCTTTTTTAAATCACTGGTATCGAATTAGAAATAAGTCATAATTAAATTTCATTTGTGCACCCAAGCCCCCCCCCCCACGCCCCCCCCCCCCCCCCCCCCCCCCCCACACACACACACACACCAGTACGCCAGTGACTATATACCACCGGGCTTAACTAAATACGAAACAGTATTAACTCTTCTGAACAAAGATTTTAACATTCATTATCTATTCTGTATGCAATTTTGAAAAGTTATAATATATGCTCAGCATGGAATGCAACGTCAATTTCCTTGTCTTCCACCAGGAAAACATCAACATTGTCCTCTTCGATGTCATGTCCCTGATCGTCCTGCGCTATGCGATCACGACCATCGAGTGCGAGATGCAGAACGAAGGTTCGACGAAGAGTTACGCAGTGTTCAAGCAGAAACTGCCAGAGGATGCCTTTATTTCTAATCTTACAATGTAAGAAGCCTGTTTTAATTGTGGTGTTAATATTAAGAGGCTTGGTAGCAATACATAGCCTTTTTACGCTTATTATGTACGATCTTACGATCTTAGTTACTGTCGTACTTGATGAAAATGTTCCTTCTACAAAGTGAAATTCATCCTATTTAGTTATGCTATAGTAATGCACTATTTAAACATTATGTAAGTAATAAAAAATCGGCATCAGAAATAGTGTACTCGACTACAACACTGATATACATGATGTTGGTTGCATTTGATTAGATCTGTTGACGGGCGTGTGTACATCAGCGAAGTGTCCGATCCACAGGACACTGCCGGACACGGACTGGGTGAACTGGAGATTGGCAGAAGTGGAGGGATATTATCACCGCTGTAAGTTGTACATGATTTGGATCCTTATATTTACAGCAATTGTAATGATGATGATGATGATCATCATCATCATCATGAAGAAGATGATGCCGAAGATGATGACTGCTGCTGCTATCGCTACTGCTGATGTAAATGATGATGATTGGGATGGTGGTGATGGTGATATTAGATGATAATGGTGGTGATGATGAGTTTATCATTATAATGGATTTGTTGATGATTATGGTGATGGCCATGAAAATAAATGTTGATGATAATACACACTCTTATATTTCGCAATCAAACTAGAGATTATATTCCGAGGCGCATTACTGTACAGCTTATTATAGCATTGGGTGATAATGATGATGATGATGATGATAAAGATGATGATGACGACAACGTTGATGTTGATGATGATGATGATGAAGAAGAAGAAGACGTTAAAGGGATCTAGTAACTTTGTTGACATGTGCAAAAAGTGATGTATTAGTTGATACAATGTATATTGTTGTTATCTGATATGTCCACAGGGTATTGTGTGAAAATTTCAAGTCAAATGGACGTTATCCCAGCTAGCCACCTGATGTCGGGCCGATGTCGGAATTTGGTTGCCGGATGTCGGCATATCGCCGTTGGCTCGAGGTTAAAATGTCCGCCAGCCCAACATCGTCACGACGTCATTTTTGTGATATATTGGCATAACGTCATTTTCCGACAATGGCCCAACATCATCTCATGACATGATGTTGGCCCATTGTCGGAAAATGACCTCATGCCAATATATCACAAAAATGACGTCGTGACGATGTTGGGCTGGCGGACATTTTAACCTCGAGCCAACGGCGATATGCCGACATCCGGCAACCAAATTCCGACATCGGCCCAACATCAGGTGGCTTGCTGGGATATGGCCGAGCAATGTGCAGAAATGCAAAGTGATGTTCACAAACTCATTGCACTCACTTTGTACACGGTTTTCGCGATCCGTTGGATTATTTAACATCTGAACACTTCAATCGTAAATATCTTTTTAACGAAAGGGAAATTTGAAAAACCGAAACCTGTCCCATGATTTTATTATTAATACGATTACAACAAGGTATGAGGGAACCGCTAGAATTCCAATTGGATTTTGAGGATTTGGACAATGTTACTAAGTCCCTTTAAATATGATATTTCTGGCAATAATGATTATAATGGTGCTGAAGAAGATGATACCATAAGTCATGTATTTTGATAGTTATTCAAGTCTGCAAATCCCATTGTGAGTTTCGTTTGTATGAACTGTTTTCATCATTATTTTAATTTGTATAAAGGGGAGATCTTGAAAACATCCTGCTAGTGATTGCTGTTCCCCTCGCACCCTCAGAGAGAGCAACTTTCTCACTGACGTATGAGATGATGTTACCAAGGCGCCTTGGGCTGTACGAACACAAAGTCGGAGTTTTTCCCGAACAGGTATGTATATCTTGTAATGTCTAATATTCTTATTGGTATGTTCTATTGACGATAAGCTGCTCACACTTTTCTTTAATCACCCGCTCTCTTTTAATGGGCTTTCCTTTCCATGATTCGAAGCGTTATGATTATCAGAACATTGTCGTAGAATCAAAGACATGTTATATTCAATGATTTTATAGGATGTTCATATATTTAGACATTACATTTGATTAGTTACACAGTATCACTTAATATTATAACTCTGATATTATCATTATTAAAAGGACAGGTCCACTTTTACAAAACGTCTGAACAGCTTTCAGTTGACGGATGGGGATCAATGTAACACGCAAAAAAAAATCAGAGCGAACAGCCCTCTAATTTGGATTCTACGAATGAAAAACGAATGCGTCCCTCCATTTAAACTATATATCGGTCAATAAAGAAGTTCAACTGATTTAGCATAATATTACAACAATATAGTACTAATTCTAGTAAAGGTATTGTGAAGCCGACATTTGTTAACGTATGTCACGGAAAAAGATCTAAAAAATAAAGAATATATAATTACATGTAGTCAGTTTAAGCGATGTTTGGGTATTTTGCTTGGTAAACGCTCACACATTAGTACTTATGCGCGGGTCACGTAGCTAGCGCGGGTCACGTAGGGGTCATGCATACCGATCTGGCACTCCGTGAAATCTATGTACGAACTTACTCACCAGCGGAAAATACGTATGTACCCATTTAACCGACGTCCCTCAGTTTAATCAGTTTTATATCTATAACTCCACGAAAAAGAGATTTCAAGCCCTAATGTTTTCAGGCATGCTATTAAATGACAGTTCCTTTCATATAAGACAATAACCTCGCAACTTTTGAATTTTGGCTTGCAAAAGAGGATCTCTCCCTTTAAATTACCAAGTATTTGACATGATTAAAACACCATTATTCGCTCTATGACATCAGATGTTTTATTGTATCAATACATTTTACATTGATATGTTGTGTATAATTGCCAGGTAGTTGAGGTGATGAACATGAATACAGTAGTGGTGGAGCCCGCCGGTATATCTCAGATCAAGGCCTTCCTACTCGACCAATCCGATCCGACAAGCCCGATCCGGCTCGACCGGTACGTGCAGCAGCGGAACCCAGACCGCTGGGAGGTCAGCTACTCGCCTCGCTCCCGCGAGCAGATGGGCATATCTCCCACCGGCATTATGGCCGACTACACGGTGCGATACGACGTCGTCCACGCTGATGATGCCGGTGATATTCAGGTAAGGCTATACTGCGCCAGTATGCGTTTCTCAGCGCGCAAGTTGTGCGCAAAATGCCACCGCGCGTCCGATTTACGAATCCTTATCTTAAACACAGGGGGGGTAAACTCAGCCGCCATGATGGTTATGTATGTATGCGATTAGAAGCAGTTTAGCTACGTCACAAAACGTCATCAAAAGTATGACAGGCTGTATATTTCGAAATTGATTTGGAATTTAATAATAAAATACATCCCATTGAGCAGTGAAATATTCACCACCTCTTTATCTAGCGTAATCAATTTGTGTTACCCTTTTCTACCCCATTAATAAGAGCACTTTTTTAGTTACATTTTGTGTTAAATACTGTTTATGATTGCTCAATATTTGCAGAAGAGTCGCTCTTCATACACGGATCACTGTCTCAGCCAAGGGCAAAAATTGTTTACAAATTCATCGCGCGCAAAATCACAAATGTACGCGCTAATGACATCTTTGCCATAGAAAATGTACCAGGGGGGTGTCACTGCTGCCAGAGTGCCGCGATTTTTGGTCATCGAAAGGAATACCACTGCAGGTTGCATTATGGGATACTTGGGAATTACATAAACCAATCACAGAGCAGTTCATACGCGTCGTCACCAGATCGAGGTCAATAAAACAAGTTCATATGCATACGTCACCACAATCTAGGACAGTGCGCAGGAAAATAGGCGCGATAGTCTACGCGCACTTCATAGCATGATGATTGGTCAAGTCTTTCTAGGTCACGACGCGATGACGTCTAGTGGTATTCCTTTTGTGCTTCAAAAATCGGTTCACTCCGCCATGTTGCCCATGTACAAAGTCTATTGGACACGTGACTTGCGCGCGTTAAGTGAGCCTTCTAGTTATAAACGGGTTGGTTTGTTTATTCATAATTCTATGAAATGTACAGTGTGAGTGCGCTTGGTAAAGTGCGCGCCTTACGCACATTCTTATTGTTTCGTCATATTATTTCCCCACAATGCAGTTTTGTGACGAACTTCCTCCGTTCAATACTGCTCGTAAACAAGACCGTCAGCCCACCATTGTTTTATGTACAAAGTGTATGGGGTACGGTACCTACGGGCAATACAGTTTACCTTCTAGTTCTACAACGGCAGTGTTGGAGTCATACTTCTATGCTTAAACATCGTGATCAATTTATCTATTGGGCGCAGATCTACACAATACATGTAATAGTTTTTTTTTTTCATTTTGTTGTGTTTTGTGATAATGAAAATGTTTACCGAATAAATTATTTGATGTCTTCATCTACTTTATATTACAAAGATTCCAGAAATTAAAACTCTTTGACCCCAATCCTGATTTTGTCTAGACCAGGAAATGATGTGCTGCACAGGTACGTCATCGTTGATACAGACGTCAACTTATTATCCACTTGTTAATACTTTGTACATATTTGTGAATGAAGCAATGACACCTTTACTCGATATACTTCATCTAAACTGTGCTTTTATTGAGTTTTGCAACGAAAATAATTTGTCCGCATCATTTTATTATCCATTTGTACACAAGCTTATTTGTATAATTAAGAGATACATCGTTTGTTCCTTAACCCCGATTCCAGATTCTCAACGACTACTTCGTGCACTATTTCTCGCCGTCTGGACTCACTGTGCTGCGCAAGAACATCATCTTTGTGCTCGATGTCAGCGGGTCCATGGCGGGCACCAAGCTTGCCCAAGTAAAGGACGCCCTTTATACGATCTTGGACGACATGCCCGAGACGGACAAGTTCAACATCCTCCCGTTTTCTGATGACGTCCACTTCCTTGACAGTTCCCAGATGCTGTTTTCTACCAAAGAGAATGTCCGCAGAGCCAAGCGCTTCGTCCAGAGTCTCCAAGAGATGGACAGTGAGTAGAAAGCATCAACTCAAGTTTCGTTCCTATGTATATAAACGATGAACAAACTGCTGTGTTTTGGGCAATTATAGTGGGTTGGGATAGAGATAATGATATCTTGTTTACGCTCAAGAAAATCATAGTTTTAGATAAATATATAAATATATGACCACATATGACTATAATAATATATACAGTTGTGTAGATACAAAAACATGCAGATGCGAATTAAGTGCTTCCTTTCATAAGAAGGAGAGTGGTAATTTAGCAAGATGATTTAACCCGTTTTATATTTGCCTCTACAGACACCAACCTACACAAGGCTATCATTTACGGGGTAAAGATGCTTCGCACGGAGACCGAACAGCAGAGACCCGACGAGGAGATTGTTTCGATGCTTGTCGTCCTCACCGACGGCAACCCGAATCACGGCGAGATGGATAAGGCCATCATCGAGCGAAATGTACACGAGCAGATCAACGGTGATTTCTCTCTGTTCTGTCTCGGGTTCGGTGCTGACGTCGATTACCCCTTCTTGCTGCGTCTTTCCTTGCAGGTATGTTAACGATTGTCATTCTTGGGGATAATGCTGGTCGCGGATCATTTATAGTAGGCCAATTTGTTTGCACTACATCAAACTGAGCCAGTGAGTATTCCGCACCATGTGCAATACTTTCTTAATGGCACCGCGCATCTGAAATACAAATCCGAACCAGCTTTTAACATGAACATCTTTCCACCCAATCTTCTATCGGCCAACATTAACTATTCAGAAAAGTATTCGTCCTACGTCATGTGTTTCACGATTTGATCGACCAAAACAGTTTTATGAATTTCACTGATTTGCTCTGATTCTTATAAATGTCCAGTACATCCAATGTTAGATTTTACATGTCCTATTCCCTTTCTCGATCTCGTTCCGTCCGAATTATTTTGTTTCCAAAAGGACCATGGAATCGCTCGTGCATGTGGCAGCTAACGATGCTTATGAACCACTGTAAAACGTCTACTATGAAGTCCACACCTCTGCTTCGCGACTTTTTTCTCATCTTCAGTAAACTATCTATGTATTGATTATTTTCATTTCATTTCAAAGAACCACGGGATCGCTCGCCGGATCCCGGAGCGCGCGGACGCCAGTGAACTCCTGGAGAATTTCTACTACGAAGTCGCCACACCCCTATTGAGGGATGTCGATTTCCGCTACTCACGGGGCATCGAACCAAACTCGCTGAGCAAGCAGTCTTTCTCAAACTACTTCAACGGCTCGGAGCTGGTAGTGGTGGGCAAGCTGGCTCCCAACCTACCCTACGGATCGCTCAACTCATACGTCTATGCAAGAACAGCATCTGGTGATTCTACCTTTCGAGGTCGCGGGAATCTACAGGTAAGCATATCTGAAGCGACGTGTGCAATAGGCAGAAGGTCCGAGAGACCATTTATTTGTTTACTTTGATGTATCAAACATTCCCGTTGAAGATAAACGTAATGGGCAAAGAGGATAGAACACCACTATCATCTTTTGAGGAGTATACCGTATATTTTCCAATCGAATACAGTCTTATAGTTTTACAGCTACATTGAGATTGGAACTTCTTCAGCATCGGGCCATACACGAACAGACAAATCATGATCTTAATTCAGACATTTAGGGAAACTGACCAGAAATGTATGATATAAATGACAAGCAAAGAAAATGGAATTCCTCTGGGATTCGAACCCGAAACCTTCGGATGCTAGACCGGCGCTCTGCCTACTGAGCTATAGACACCCTATTGCGATGTTTTCAATGCTCGTGTGATCATTATCTTATCATTTATGTCCGACCTTCGATTAAAGCAGGTCCTCGTCAAAACGTTCATTCCAATTAGTTCCTACCTATGGTCCTCTATGAATTCGTTATCATAGAACAGGTCTGTATATACCTGCGATATCATCCATACTCTGAATACAAAGCTGGCACTGAGAACGAGAGAAATGAGTTATCCCTGAATCTAGATCAAAACCGGGTTCTCATAATGTTAACAACCCTCGCTTAACCGAGAGGTCTCATGATAAGCTGTTATGGATAAACAAACATTCCTGATGAAATTTATCAAGGTGATCTGGACTTACCATATCATCCAGACATTGAAGCGACAATAATAATAATAATAACTTGCATTTAAAACGCGCTTAATACAGGGTTTCTAAGCGCAAGTATTATTACCCATGGTCATCAGGTACAGTTCAAACCCACACAATGATATTGCATCCCTGGGGATCCCTGGGGAGCATACTAGCCATATGCTGACAATGGCGCGAAGGCTAATTGACACCCGACTATGGTACCCATTTTACACCTAGGTAGAGAGCAGCAATGTGGATTAAATGCCTTGCTGAAGGACACAGGCAGTGGGCCGACACAGGGTTCGAACTCGGGATCTCACGATCAGAAAGCGCGCGCTCTACCGATCTTGCCACACCAAGAAAGAATTAATTATAAAGAAATTTTAAGTAGAATTAGAAATGTATTAATATGGTGGAAACAACGGGACTTGACTTTGATGGGAAAAATTCAATTGATAAAGACGTTTGTGATTTCTAAATTAATATATGTATCATCACTCACCCCAGTACCGCAATGGGTCATAGCAGATTTAAATAGACTGACATTTGATTTTTTGTGGCATGGTAAAGACAAAATTAAAAGAGAAGTTACTTTTATGAAATATGAAAAGGGGGGATTAAAAATTATTGATTTTCAATTCAATGAGGGGAAGGAAAAGAGTTTTTAAATTTTTGACTCGGGAAGTAGGATGTCTGTTGGTGCTTTTTTGTAATGTTTCATTCGATTTATTGAATTTGTCACTTCCGGTTTTTTATAGGGAAATGTTAGAAGTTTGGATTGGTTCAAAACATTTTTTATTAAAGGAAGCTGGAAGTAGAAATGAAATTTTATTTAATAATAGATTCATTTGAATTAATGGACAGATTTATTTATTTAAAATTTTTTGTTTTGAAAAATGTCTATAAAATACATCATATAGTTGATTGTAATGGCAGAATAAAATCTGTTCACGAATTTATTAGATTAGGCTTAGACAGGTCAGAGATTGATATAGTAAAACAAATATTTGAAAATATACCATTTACATGGAAACAATTGTTAAGTAGAAATTATAATGTGATAGAGGATACTGAATTATTGAATGAAAAAGATTATGTATTATGTGGTATAACTTCAAAAAGTATATATGCACATTTGTTAAATTTAAGGGAAGAGAAGTCTGTTGCAGCGGCACACGAAACGTCATGATCTTTTAGATTCCTAGTTGACCATACATTGCGAGACAAACGAATATCACTAGCGATATTATTTCCGATAAGTCTTTTGCAGTTCGCAATATAGAACACTTATATAATGTTATTGGAAAGGACAATGAGAATATTTTTGTACGTCCTCGAAAATCTACGCTTAATAGTACACTGAGGGAGTTTCAATTTAAAATTGCTCTATAATCTTATTTATACAAAACAACTTACTTTTCATATAGTAAATAGTAATTTATGCTCTTTTTGTCATAAAATGCAGGAAAGGTATGAACAATTGTTTTTTTCTTGTGAAAAAGTAAGAATGATTTGGTTAGATTGTGGTAATGAGTTTGATTTAAAAGAATTAAAAATATATATTGGAAAGGGGTTCATGTGGGAATGAAGGTTAGCAATGCAGGGGAAGACCAATTATTAAATCACGTTATACTTTTGATAAAAAGTATGATATTTGTTAATAGTAGAACGAAGGATTATCTTCCAACTATTAGAGATATTAAAGATACATTAATGAAAAATAAAGAGGAAGAAAGAAAGATAGTTGAACAGATAGGGATGTTGCGAATCCACTATAGAAAATGGGACACCCTTTCTGCTTAGATTATGAGACAGAGACACCAAGTTCTGGGTGTTTGTTTTCTTTGTTTTGTTGTTTCTTCTCTACCGCCTCCTTCCTTTTCTGTCTTTGTTTTTTGTTCTTTTATCTTTCCACTTTCTTGCAGGTTTTCTCTCAAACACCATAATGATCATTATTTAGTTTATGTTGATAGCAGGTAACTATATAGATAAATAGTTATAATGGTGTATACATTTGTTGTTATTCTCCTTTTTTTTTAGAATTGTGTATGGATACATTGATTATGGTTTTTATTGGTCTATACTTTTACTTTAAAATGGGTTCTCTGTAATATAATTGTAACATGAGAGAAAAGGAAACATTACTAAGAAAACCAGTGTTGCATTTAAATGATATTCTCTCAATTTTTATTTCTATGAAACTAAAAGAGATGATTTTTGAAAATATGTTAAAACAAACTTACAGAAGTTATGAATTGTATATATTATGATCAGGATTATATCTTTAAGAATCATTTGATTGTAATTGTGTGTGGATTGTATACATCAATTATGATTTTCCATATGACTATGTTGAAAAATATGATTTGTATTGCAAATGATTTACATTGTAAATTTGTGGTTTGAGAGAAAAATAAAATATTATTGCAAAACAAAAACGTCCACACTACGTCCACGACAATGAGTAATAAACGAACATACGTCTTGATAAATCTCTTTCGATGTATTAAAATTCGATTACATTAATAAATCATAAATCTTGATCCAAACAGGTCCCGTCTATGGCTCTCCTGGATCAAGATGTTCCAGATGACATCATTGAGAGGATCTGGGCCTACCATATCATACAAACGTTAAAACGGCAACGGGCCATGAGCGAACAGACGCCCCAGTACAGCCCCGTAGGCGAGGAGGAGATTAGAGATATCTCGATCAAACACAAGTAAAAGCGTAAACGTTTCCACCCATCGTACTTACATTATTCAACTATACAGACTGTCCCAGAAAAAACGAAACCGGGTTTCATGGCAGAAATGTTATGTTATAATGAATAATTTCCTTGATAATATATATGTATGTCTGAAAAGCTCCGTGTCTCTTCTTTCATTTGATATAATTATAACTTATGGCACATAGTTCACGCATGACTGAATTAGAACGATAGAAAGTGGTGTTACCAAGATTCTATTTGCACGCAGAAATTGCAAGTTTGGGTGAGGTTTTGGGGTGAGTTTTAAGGGTAGTAAACGTACTTATTTTGAAAAAGAACAAATACCGCATACAAATTCATAATTTTATCTTTTATATGACACCTCATGATTAAAAAATAAATGATTTATGCCAGAGAACGAGTACAATGAAAACATGCTTGATTCCAGCCCAAATGAGTAACTTTCCTGATCTAGCCTGTTTCCCATGTTTTCCCTGATCCCCATGTTTGTGTAAATTCACTCATGCATCAAAGTCCATTGTCAGCTGCTAATTCAGGAAAGCTGAGCGACTTCTTACTCAACTTTCACTCATTTGGGCAGAAATCAGTCATGTTTTCATTGTACTCGTTCTCTGGCATAAATCATTTATTTGTTTAGCATGAGGTGTCATGTAAAAGATAAAAATATGAACTTTTATGTGGAGTTTGTCCTTTTTAAAAATAAGTACGTTTACAACCCTTAAAACTCACCCAAACTTAAAATGTATGCGTGCAAATGGAATATTGGTAACACCCCTTTCCATTGTTCTAATTCAGTCATGCTTGAATTATGTGCCATAAGTTGTACATCAAATGAAAGAAGAGACATAGAGCTTTCCAGACATATATATATCATCAAGGAAATTATTCATTATGACAGAAAATTTCTGCCATGAAACCCGGTTTCGTGTTATCTGGGACAGTCTGTAGATGACTATCATGACAGAATAACATGAATGCTCGTTACACACGAATAAATTAAATGATCTTTAACCTAAGATAAATAGGGGAATGCCTGTAAAGGTCAAGCCATTGTTATTTAAGATACTATTTTTGGTTAATCATTTTGTATCTAAAAACTGAATAAGTCCTATCCAACCGTACACACTAACAACAAAATGGTCACATTTGCACCTTTTTTCCCACACTGGCAGCACCTTTATGGTACAAAATTTACCCTTTTTTCTTAGTTTGTATTCTGCAATTTATTATTCCATTATTATATAATTTATATTCAGCACTTGATAAACAAATATGTCACTCTAAAAACATTTTCTAACTTTCCACCAATTGAAATTATCTTTTTGATAATTTCTCTTTCCCAGCTTCTTTAACCCATCTACGGCGCTCCTCCTCCGCCGTGAGTCGGGTGCCCAGAGTCAACAGGTCAATCCTTTGGCCATGCGAGTCACCACCTCCTCGCTACCACGCCCTACCCGCCAATCTCTAGTGCGAAACCTCACTGTTGTACCGCCAGCTTCGAGTAGAGCAGAAACTGCGCCCCAGTCCGCTGGTAACCATTGTTGCCCTCCTACTACTGGTGCTGGTGTTGTTACTGATCTTGTTATTGTTGTTGGTTTAATGCTGTTTTGTTGCTGATGTTGTTGTTGTGTTGTTTTTTAATTGTAATTTGATGTTGTTAGTGTTGTACTGTTATGTGTTTATTGATGTTATGTTAACTTTGTTGTTGCTGCTACAATTGTAAGGTTGTTGATGTTGTTGGAATTGTCATTGTTAGTGTTGTTGTTGATGTTGCTTCTGCTAACTGTTTGTTATTTTCGTTATTGACATCTAGTATGTTTATTGTTGTGCTCTTTCTAAAATGGTTCGCAGGTTTACACAAATGTTATATCTAGGGTACCTCATATATTCCAGATATAAGTGTATCACACCACTATATACATGTGTATAATTATCAGTGTTGGGTCCAAAGACCAGAGGATCCGAGATCAAGATCAAGATCAGACAGTCCGAGATCAAGATCAAGACCAAGATCCGCAGCTCAAGATCGAGATCAGAACCTCTGAGATCAAGATCAGAAATGTCCGAGATCAAGAACAAGATCGAGATTACTGATGCCGATTTCGAGACTGGTCTCGAGATCAAGATCGATCTCGAGAGACCCAACACTGATAATTATACTTATCATTTTCTCCAGGATCCGATATCGTTGTGCCTAGAATCGAAGTCACTGTCTGCCTAGACGAGGAACCTCACATCAATGACGTCATACGGCTACTGGATGATTCCATCAGAGGTACGAACCTTTTCATTATTTGTTTTAATACGGTGTGCAGCGTGTCTTCAATTAGACAGAACAATCCACCTCGTTATGGGGGTCCTTTAATATAGGATTTCTCGGTCAATTTCGTAAGTTGGCCACACAAATTCATTTTATGTTCATTCAATTTCGCCGATTCTGTCACCGCAGCTGTTATTTTCGTTCAAATTCGTTTATTAGCATTTGAATTCATAAAACGGTCATTCAAAAACATTTTGTTTTCATTCGAATTAAAACGTGTTTCTTTTTCGTAAAGTTTGCATTCAATTTAAAGCGAGACGATTTGCGATTACGTAATAACGCCTTCCGTGAATTCAAATTCGTTTCTTTGCATACAATTTCACAAGTTTTGCAATAAAAAAAAAACACGTTAATCATGTCAATCTCACCCAGTGTTATCATATAACCCCGCTAGCTTAGTTCCATGCTAAATCCATTTCAAATCATACGGTTTAGTAAGCAACAAACATTTTTACTTGTCCTCACTAAATCAACACTATTTAACAACTGAACGATCATGTGTTAAGTATATACCTAGCCACATCATCGATATAGAATAAGCATGGAACTAAGCTACTGTCTTTTATGAATATGCCCTGATATAAGTGCATGTAATGCAAAGTATGTGTTTAGAGTTGTATTGTTGGAGTGGCGTATACCATCCTGGGACATCACGGGGGGGGGGGGTCAATACTCTATGCATTGCTTTATTTTCATGTTTTTTATCATTTATTCGGTGGTCATGATCTCTTTTATGCCATTTATATTTGTGTAAATTATATGTATAGTCTTTATTTAAGATGTTAAGAACAAACTATGAGTATAAGCTCAATCACAATCATAATTTGAATCTGAATCACAATCACAATCACAATCTGAATCACAATCTGAATCACAATCACAATCTGAATCATAATCACAAGCACATTTAGGATCATGATCATTGTTACTGTATGTGATCGTGATTGTAATTGAGATGGTGATTAAGATTGTGACTGAGATGGTAATTGTGACTGTGATCACGATCGTGATTGTGATTCAGTGTGATGGTGATTCAGATTTTGATGTATTATGATTGTGATTGAACTTATACTCGTAGATTGTTCTTAACATGTTCAATACAGAATAAATATAATTTACACAAATATAAATGGCTTCAAAGAGATTACGAACATCGAATAAATTATCAAAAACAAAACCAAACATAAAAATAAATGTATAGAGTATTGATAACCCCCCCCCCCCCCCACCGCCACCATAATGTCCCGTTGTGTTACGCCACTCCAATACATACAACTGTAGTCTGTACACACAAACTTTGCATGCACTATATCATTGCATATTCATAAAAAGACACTCTTGCTTAGTTAAATGCTAATTCTATATCGATGATGTGGCTAGGTTATATCTACTTAACACATGATCGTTCAGTTGCTAAATAGTGATGATTAGTGGGTATACACCCCTTGTTAAGACAAATAAAATGTTTGTTGCTTACCAAGCCGTACAATTTGAAATGGAGTTAGCATGGAACTAAGCTTGCGGGGTTCTATATAATTTATGATCATATACTGGGTGAGATTTACATGTTTAATTTTTTTTGCCACACGTGTGTAATTGTATGCAAAGAAACGAATTTGAATTCACGGACGTTATTACGTAATCGCTAATCGTCTCGCTTTAAATTGAATGAAAATTTTACGAAAAAGAAACACGTTTTAATTCGAATGAAAATAAAATGTTTTTGAATGATCGTTTTATGAATTCAAATGCTAAAAAACGAATTTGAACGAAAATAACAGCTGCGGTGACAGAATCGGTGAAATTGAATGAACATAAAATGAATTTATGTGGCCAACTTACGAAATTGACCGAGAAATCCTATATTATGACGTCATACTATCCACTCCCATCCCGAGAGCCGAGATGGAACCTGAAAGTGTTTGTACTGTTTGCTAATAACCAGCCGAACAATATATGGGCCACTCGGTAATGCAGGTCGGTCATTTCTCACTTTAAACTTCTCATTTTGGCTATACTCATTGAGCATTTCAATGCACTCCTGTGGGACCAGACACTAATATATAGATACTATAAAGTAACTATACGAAAACAAAAATAATAAGTACGATATTGGGAACTTACCGCCTTGATGTCATGTACGCGTTCGCTAGAAGAGTTCAGACTATGTAGAGAATGGGTGAGAAAAAATCGTAAAAGAACCCTCAAAACATTGGCTGATTTTTCGGACTAGTCTTCACAATGTGCTTTTCCATGAAAAATATGTTAGATTAACTAAATGTGTCTTAATCAACCTCTAACCAATTCTATAGCCACTGTTCACAAAAAGGTATGCGGAAATTAAAGGGGTAGTTTAGTTTTGGTAGAGAGGGCGCTGCTCATCACAATTTGTTTGTGAGGTAATGAAAAACTGAGTGTCGAATTTGAGAGAACATGCAATTTTAATGGCAGAATAAACTTTATTTGGTCAAAATCGACCCCAAAACGGCTGAAATATCAATAAATATATCTGATCTTATAATTATTTGGGGCCCAAATAATGTTTTCAAAAATTGTCAAGTGTTTTTTAGATAGTTGTTGATGATCTCTCTATTTAATCATTGTTTCAATAAAACATCACATGCATAATTTTGTATGAAAAATGGTTGAAACCAATGCCTTTTTAGAAAGCGCCCTCTTGTGTTTTAATGGCTCTTTTTGAATGATAACGGGCTTTTTACTTAGTCGTTTGTAATTTTGTATACCTTTCGAGCATGGTGGAGTTATAACTATTAGTTTATAATGTTACTGTCCAAGTTTGGTTACTAAAGTTCAGCCTTACCAAAACTGTACTACCCCTTTAACCTACATATATTCCGTCATGAAGATTAGATACACTTGTGATTTAAATTTTGGATTTGGGATGTTGGGGATATCAAAAGCTTTAAATTGTTTATTATGTACATTTTGTTAATCAATCTTCTTCAGGTATATTTGTGAGCGGTCAGATATATGGAGATAACACTGGCAGTCTCTTCCGTCAGACAGATCGTACGTACATCGGAGATATCATGCTCGCCCTGCGCTCTCCGCAGCCCAGCCAACACAGACTTCTCTTCGACTCTACAGGAGTCTCCGTTGACTCCCACACTCATTTGAGCTGGGGTATCCCATCGGCCTTCAACTTCGGACGAAACCGGCTTGAAGTGACCGAAGACAGGGCGACGGTATCGTTATTCAGCGGAACGATATTTGAAGTCGTTACGGAAGGTCTAGAGGGAGACCTGAACGGGAATGGTCCCAAAGCTATGAGATTTGACATCCTGGACAACAGTGGCTTGTCTACCGCCGTTGATGGCTTGATAGGTATGCCTACATCATTAACAAGCACTCTAGACTTTAGTAATCTTGTGTATTGGTAAATATATTCATAAGACAATTTGTATACATTTAAGTCCACATAATTTTTTATATTATTTATCAATGTAACAAACAAAATATGGTACATACATGAAGTCCTGTACCTTTTATTAGGCATACTATCTTGAGTTGTATCGACCTTTGCATACAAATCTTCGCTGCAATTCAGTCCCAAAATTTCGGCTAACTTGTTCCTTGACGATCTTGTTTGAATACAAACAAAATATTAACTTTTGCTTAATAATTCCATGAACAGGAAAGCTACAACGCGCAGCCGTTATTCTAGATGAACCGGCACCCGTACAGCCCTCGGCTCATGACGGCTCTGCCAGCTGCCCGCAATCCCTCATCCAAACTCGGGCTGTCAGCGTGACTGTGACATGGCAGAACAGCGGCCTGGCGAATTCAGCCGAAATCTGCAATGCATACACGAGAACCGGTGCACGGACGGGAACTAGCCGCATCGGACTACGCTATTCTGACTACAGACAGTTAACACCCGCTGCCTGAAGTTGGAAATTGTTCATTTGTTTCCCCACAAAGTACCAAGTTGTGTTGAAGCCAATGATTTACAACATACTTTTGAGCACAGATCATTGAAAGAGTTCATTTACATTGAGTAGGCATGATAAGAGGGACGTCATAGTTTTGAATATATATCAGTATAGACTGTAAACTTATGATGTAATATAAAATCGATTACAGATATAATTTAGTAGGAAGCATTGATGTAATAGTTAAGTTACGTGTATGCACCAAATAACTTGCAGTCTACTATAATGTCATAATTAAATCTGTACATATTGATGAATCAAAATTATATTATGTAGCCAATCTGGCAAAAAATGTATTGAATTGATATCAACGGGTAAGGTATGTTTCAGTGGCGTATCCCCCCCCCCCGAATTTTGCCAAACAATTAAAAAAACATGAGGGCAAAATTTTTGTAAAAATGGAGGAATACAAATTCGACACTCAGTTTTTCATTACCTCACAAAAAAATTGTGATGTGCAGCGCCCTCTCTACCAAAACTAAACTACCCCTTTAATCCATGGTTGAGTAAACACACATTAAAAGGATCTAGTAATTTTGTTGACAAGTTCAAACAGTGATGCATGGTTAATAAAATGTGTATTGGTGTGATCTGATATGTCCAGAAAGTAATGTGTGAACATTTCAAGTTAATTGGATGTTATTTGGCTGAGAAATGAGCGAAAGTGCAAAGTGATTTTCACTTACTCATTGCACTCACTTTGTACACGGCTTAAAATATCCCGTAGATAATTTAACATCCGAACACTTCAATCGTAAATATCTTTTAAACGAGATGGAGATTTGAAAAACCGAAACCTGTCCCGTGCTTCTATTGTAATATGAATACAACAAGGTATGAGAGAACCACTAGAGTTCCGAGTAAGTTTTGAGGATTTGGACAATGTTACTAGATCCCTTTAAAGAGAAAATTGTTATATTTCAAAATTCACAAAAATAATATTACCAGTGCAGTTTATTGAGTATCGGGAAATTTAAAAATGCACTGTTTTACAATAGCAATTAATGCATTTTAATGTGCCATTAAAAAATCAAAATGGATGGAATATCAAACAGCTTTCAAACACCATAATTAATGCATTCAGTCACATGTGCTGTTTCACAACAATGTATACTGGTACGCGCAATCTCTTGTGACTTTGAAATTGGGTCCTTTTGTCTTTGATCTGTACTCATTCAGCCATAAAGTGATGAATATCTCTTTTTTGACACAAAATGTACATTACAACTGAAGAAATATTGTAGTAAGATGACATCTTGAAACAATTATCGGTTAGGAAATTATGGACAGTTATTTAGGGGGTAGTTACTTTTTGTGTTCAGTTTATATACATTTTATCCAATCATAGACTTGACAAGATTGTTAATGTATAGTTTATTCGCATCATGACTTAATAGCTAGACTAGTATATGAGCACCTATGAACAAAATCCTGACCATGGAATATACATATGACCGAATATAGTTTATTGTTTCAATGTGATTCTCAAAGATAGCTTCTTTTTTTTCGCTCACATTTTTTATATTAAATAACATGTGAAGTTTACACTTAATTATAGTCTATGTATTTTGTTATAACATGTAAACATATACATTTAGTCAAAGTTGATTAACCCAATTTCAAATCTGAGAATACCGTAAATCGACTTAACCATCCAATTAACCATAAAAAAAGCCGGGAGCCATAATGCCCCTCCCCCTCAATTTCCACAATTACTTGGCAACGCATTTAGATCTTGCCTCAACACTTCCTAACCCCGATCGCGCATCCAAATTGGTGAAAATTGAAATACCATTCCAGACATTTTGAATTTTCATGATTTGTTTTCAAAACATACTTTATGCAAATCTATTTTTCAAGAAAATGGATTATACACTGGTTATTGTTCCCCCTTTTCATTGTAAATGATATGGGGCTTATTATAGTTGAATTATAGTAGTTACAAAATACAATAGAAAAACCAACGTAATACATGTATATACAAAAAGGAAGGTGTATAAGACCCTGCCAATTGCAGAATGCGAATTTATTTTCAACTTCTGCCATGGACCTGGGTTTCAACCCTTCTTTGTAACATTCGATTGATTTGAATAAATAAAGATGATTTATATATTATCGAACCAATATTTCAAGTTTCAAGTTTCAATTTATTTCTCCATGTGCTGATAAAAACAACAAATACAAAGCATACTCATTGAGTAAAATGATAAATTTAAAAAAAAACGAAAAAAAAGAAGGTATAATCTAAGTAATACATAGGGGCAACTCCAGCGTCACGGACATTACAAATCAGAGAATTTTCATGACTTTCCAATGCCACTACTAATTCATACCTCTAACTAATGTCTAACTTTTATTTCGATTACAAAGCAATAGCCTGGTTAAGTATGCAAACAAAGTTTCAGAACATTTATCCAATTCGTTACTGAGTAATTCTGCAAAATGTGCGCCGTCACGGACATTACATTTTTTGGACATTACTTTTTGCATCCATATACATCTTTGCAAAAGTCTGTGAGTTCTGAGACCTCGCAAAGGTGATTTAGGTATGTAATTATAGACAAGGCAATGATGAATTGAATCCAAGTTGGATTTTGCGAAACGGGCCAGGCATATGTGATCTAGACAACAAAACGCTGCGTCACGGACATTACATTTTCAGCGTCACGGACATTACACTTTTGTCCACTTTCTCTATACTCAGAAATAACCCGCCAAAAATGCTCCATTGTGCATGAAACTTTTTTAATTGTACATTTGATATGTAATCAAACGGTTTTGAGAACAAAATTCATATTTAAAAACATTTTTGAATTAGCAAAAAATTATTTTAAAAATAGCAATAATTTATTCCAAAATTATTATAAAATTTGAAATTTGTCAACAGAATGTGCAGTAAACCAAATGTTCAACTATTTAAAACAATATTATATATTTTTGATGAGGTACAATGCTGTTTTGTGCAAAAAAAATGTAAAATATAAAAAAAAAGTTGTGTACATCATGGGCATAACACATGGAAAATCATGGACTAAGAGTATAATTTTTGCAATTTGATCATACTATATGAGATTTGACCATCTCTTTCTCCTCCCAGTAAGTTATAGTCAAGTCTTTATTGATTATTGAGACATGCATGTTCAAATAGAGCAAGGAATTTAGTTTTATAAATAGTTCAGAGTACTGACTCAAAGTTCACTATCTGATAAACGATACAATTTATTAAAACTTGAACCAGGAAGGGAGTAGTCCCCCTGTTACTTGGGATTATCTTATGTCTTGGCTAAAATAAGACATTTACATAAGAAAATAATGCTTGCAAATTTTTAGCTCTGCTTTTTTATGCTTTTCACTGTGTATGTAATGTCCGTGACGTAATGTCCGTGAGGCCATTCTGAACAAACCATCAAATATTTTAGTAAATGCTCTTGATATGCTTTATGATATCACATTCTAGATTTGCAAATGAATTTTGAATTGAATTGAATTAGGACTTGTGCTTCTACAAAAACTTTTATATCTACAACGTCACGGACATTACACATCAATGTTGTAAGAATCAATATTTTATCCAATAACAGTTTTCAAAAAGTAAAGATTTTTACACAATTTCCTTTTCTATGATGTTAAAACAAAGCATAAACAAGACATTATAAGTAGAATTATTGTTCTGAAGTGATCCATATTTTTACATTTTTTTCACAAACAATGGATGCAAATTTCTTCATTTTGGGGGGTAATACATACAATTTTTGTCCAACTTCAATGGCCAAAAAAAAAATATTCTGCATTGAATTTCAAACTTGTTTCCTTTAGTCATCAAAATATGGTCCTTCCTCATTACTGTCCAGTAGTTAACAAGGCTGTCCCATGAGTTTCATTTTTCCACCCTTGGGTAACATTTTTCGTGGAATTGCCCATAGAAAGAAATAAAGATGTGTGTATTTTCATCTAGCGTAAGGAAGGTATAGTGGCAGGAAGTCAATGCTTTTAAAATGCCGTAAATAAGCGATTTAAAAGGACGCTTCCATTTGTTTTGGTATAAATTACATGTAGTACACAGATTATACGAACTTAAATGCAACATTCAATTATTTAAACAAATTCATGTGATATATGGGCAAAGAACCTGAATTTGAAAAAGAAAGTTTGTATAAATAACATGAACCATTAATATGTAAATGATATGCATTTTTGAGCAAAAAAATAATTATAGAATTCTTGCCATGCAAGCACTTTTTCGCGGTGATGAGACTTTTCACGGCTGATAATGTGATATCTGGGCCCGTTGCAAAAAAAGATACAATCGATTGTAAGTTACAATTAATTGTAAGTCAGATCATGTGACTAAATGCGCAAATCTGATTGATTTAAATGCGCACATGTTTTGACTGACACTTAATAGTGTAACTCCAATCGATTGTATCTCTTTCTACAAAGGGGCCCATGCTCCCGGAACCAGCCTCCCTCCCACGGCGGTAGAAATACCCGGGGGTGTTTCACAAAGATTCAAAGTTGAACTTAACTCTAAGTTGGACCTGACTATTATGGAAATCCGTCAGTTTCTTTGTAAATTTTTTGAAACGGTTATTTTGAAAAGGCATTCATTTTTATTAAAATGACTTATATTTGTTATTACAGGAGCTTTGAAATGATTCATATAATTTTTTGTTGAAAGTCACAAATACTTGTATTTTTTGCCTTGTAATATGTTATATTCCAAGACTACAAATGGTTTTACATACTTGTTAGGTCCAACTAAGAGTTAAAGCCAAATGCTCGTTTTGGGAAAATTATCGGAAATAACTTTATTGTCCAAACTAATTGAATAGTATTGTTGAATAGCATAAAAAGGGGCGTGTGTGGAAAAATCCGAACTTTAGTATCGTTAAATGCAGAAATATCAGTTAAAACGTCAACACTGGCCACATCGTGCAATACGCTCGTGCGAAACCATGTGCCGCATTTGCCATAGGATTAGCACGCAGCGCACGAGGGTGCATATCAACATTTATAACACGGCTCTGGTAAATTCAGTAACGTGATTGGTTAAATCCTGTCACGTGACTATTCATTAAATTTCAACAAACATGCACGACCGTGCAAAACAGGGTGCCCACTATGCGATCTCACGGCGACTTCCTATTGTCCCTATTTCCACGCATGCGTGCATGGTTGAGAATTACAGCCAGGTATTGTTCGCTCTTGCTTGTCTTGACATCATAACGCGCTTTGCGAATTTTTTTAATAAACCCAGTGCCCACTTTGCGATCTGCGCCTAGCGATCTTGCCCGAATAGGAGCGATCCCCTGAGATCTATGGTTAAGTCGCAAAGTGGGCACCAATGGCCGCACCAGATCGCTGTAACTCGCGTCCGCAAGGGTGGTGTCGGTTGCGGTCGCAAGGTTTTGGACATGATTGTTTAAAAATTTCGTTCTCGATCGCATGTCGGGCGGGATCGCACAAAAAAAGCCATATGGGCAATTGTTCATATTTCCTGATATCAGGAATTCAATCCTTGATTTCAGGAATTCTGTTTTCAAATATCAATAATTAAATTCTTGATATCAGGAAATAAATTAATGATATCCAGAGTTCGATTTCTTGATATCCAGAGTTCGATTTCTTGATATTAAGAATTCGATTTCTTGATGCCAGGAGTTGAATTTTTGAAATCATGAATTATCATTGGTTAGCAACAGAAAATGGTTTCTTGATATCAAGAATTCAATGTTCAGTTATGCGAAACTGCTCTACAAAGGCGCCCTGCAAGAATCAAGAATTCTTTTCTTGATATTTTTCTTGAATTGTTGATATCAATAAATGATTTGCTGTTGGTAACTCTTATCAAGAAAAGGAAATAAATGTTCAAACGGCTAGCCATGCCTCGCCAACAAATTTAGAATTAAAAAAGCGTGAATTCCTCGTTATTGTATTCCTTGACAATGGGTGGAAATAGGGGCCAAGTTATGACCCCAAGGAGGCCAAATTGAAAAGATCGCGTACACAATGGAATTAGGCTGACTCACTGCGAACTGATGATTCCAAGTTCGCTAGTTAGGTAATGTTTGTATTGTTTTCATTGGTTCAGTCCGGACATGGTCATATGGCCTGCATTAAGTGCCAATAAACTGTCAGCTGAATGTACCGATCAATGGTGCATAGGTAAACGATCAATCGAACTTTGGAGCACATATCGATGTATGTTCTTGACCACTGAATCCGAACTCTGGAATTCGAGTTACACATGAAATGACTATTGTGTAATGTAACATCGATCAAAGTATTTACGGCTGCTGCCGTACACAAATCACACACACTGAAAATCAACACTATGTTTTCTGTGTATTTGATCACCTGAAATCGAACGATATCCAACTCAAATTCTAGCTATCTGATTGGTCAAGAGAAAACAATAATAACCGGTTGATTATTATACATTTTTTTAAAACCAAAATGCACTTCATATTGTGTATCCTTGGATGGTCCATGCTTCGGCCATGTAACTCTGGACTTTGGACAGTGGACTTATATTAAACCAACATGAACTACGAAGAGAGTATTAAAACACCCGTCAAAACAAAAATAGTTCGGTTGTTTTTAGTAAAAGGGATGTTTGTAATACAACGAAGTGAAGCATCTGATTCTGACGGTTTGAAATAGGTAAGAGGTTTATATTGTTTTTAGATTCAACCTTTATATTCTAGGTTCAACATAAAGTATAACTAAACATATGTATACTTTTCATTACTAATTATGCACGTAGCTAGAACACCGCTAAAATTGTGAATATTTTTTGTTGAATGATTCCGATTACACCTCTCCTTTGTTGCATTCTTTTGTTCATATTATTTTGCAGGGGTTGACTCTGTGCAAGTTAAAATGGCGTCGCCTCAGATCGTGCTGATGACAGGTAGCTCTGCAGGGATCGGGTTGGCTACGGCGGTACTTCTCGCCAACGACCCCGACAAGCGGTTTCTGGTCATAGCTACCGTCATCTCCTTCGCTGAACAGGATGACCTCGTGGCTGCCTTGGGCGACGCTCTCGACAAGACAGTGTTCATCAAAGAACTCGATATCACGAAAGACGATCAGATCCAAACCGTGGTCGAAGAAGTCATTAAGGAGCATGAGAGGATCGATATACTGTGTATGTATACATATCATGTTTTAGTATTATATACAAGTATAATTCATACTGAGACAACATGGAATATAGCATCACGGCGTTCATTGTAGCTATGAAATACTTTATGCTGTGAACTTGAGTACCACAGTCATAAACGGTTGAGATTCTATAGTATACCTTTAATTTATATGCCATGTTATGCGTTAACCCAAATAAGGCCGGATTTCCAATATGCCTCCCCTCATATCCGTGATTTTCCCGTTTGCTCTACAACGCGTGAGTATGACGCCACGCTGCTTGGTAGATTTTTTTTCTTACAAGGCTTGCGCATATTTAAAAACCAGATTTACGAAAATCTGACATATTGTTACGAAGTCACGTGACCTTTTGTCTTTGGATGTCAGCCCGAAAATTGCTCATTTTCGTGATTTGTGTACAAATGTAATTAAATATAATTTTCCTAAAAAATAGATGAAACATTAGTAATTTGGCACTGTTTTCGTTGAAGGTATTTGTTTTGGGGCTCGGAACTGTTGAATGAAAGAAAGTATGAAATAAAATCAAACAACAAAAACAATGAAATACATAATTTACCAAACGAACAAAAACAATAAGGAATATCCTGGCAATTCCTCCCCCCCCCCCCCCCCCCCCCTCCCCGATTCATGGGCGAAAGTTTTTTACCTTAGTTTCATAAATTACAGTAAAATTATGTAAATGGGTGATTTTTTCAAAAATATGCAATTTCCATATAGTATTATTATGCACTTAATGCATGAACATTTTCACGATAATCGGTTGTTTCACGACCGAGATCATATGATAAGGGGGGCTATAATGCCCCCCCCCCCCCCCCCAAACCGTAGAAAGACCTCAAATAGTCCGGCCCTTTTGGGATTTAACTTTTGTGCTACTAAAATAAATTAAATAATAAAGGATTCGTTATTATACAAATGATGCACAGGCATGAGTGGATCGGAAAGAATTGGATGCACGAGTTTAACTTTGGAATGGTTTAAACCCACGAGCGCAGCGAGTGGGTTTTAGACCATTTCCAAAGTTAAAAGAGTGCATACAATTCTTACCGATCCACGAAATATGCCTCTGCAGCATTTGTTTTATAAAATGGGCGCGAAAAATGTGAAAATCAGACTTTTTCCCAGTAATGGTTAAATTGGCTAAATTTACCGACCCATGGCTTCAAAAGTACCGACCCATGGCTTCAAAAGTACCGACCCATGGCTTCAAAAGTACCGACCCATGGCTTCAAAAGTACCGACCCATGGCTGCAAAAGTACCGACCCATGGCTAATTTACCGACGCATGACTGGAGAAAAATTTGATTTTCACATTTAAAAAAAAAATAATAATAATTTAATGATTTTTTTTATATCAATTTTTTATAATTTTATTTAAATGATTTTTTATAATTTTATTTAAATGATTTTTTTTATATCATTTTTTTTTAATGATTTAAAAAAAATTAAAATAATAATTTTTTTTAAAATGACATACCGGTATTATCAATTTTATTTTATTTTATTTTATTTTATTTTATTTTATTTGACTTTATTTTTTTTAGTATTTTTTTTTATGGATCAGTAAAAAACTTTTACACGCTAATTGACCAATCAGAATGCAGGGATTATTCTACCCATTTTATAAAATTATATTGTTATAACAGATTTTGCTTGTAATTTGGTTCATCTCAATTTTACATATTCCAGTGAACATCGCTGGGATTGCCATCAGTGGATTGGCTGAATCCATGTCACGTGGTCACATTGACCTGACCTTCAACATCAACACGATTGGTGTAATTCGACTCACGCAGGCCGTGCTACCTCACATGAAACGCAGGAAGGCGGGCAAGATCATCACAATCACAAGCATTGCAGGCCGAAGAGGTAAGCACTGACTATTAACCCCCAGAAGGCAGGGCTATTTGAGGTCTTTCTATCATGTCTGTATGTATTCCGCCGGGGCCATTATCCCCTCACCCCTTCTGATATCGGCCGTATAAAATGCCCGATCGCTGCGAATATGTGCATGCGGATCAAGAAAACGGTATCAAATACAATTGTAATTTCATTTTACAGTTCCACAGCATCAATAGATGTGTGAGCTACCCATCTTTTATATTCTAGCATAATAGTTTTCTGTCCACATTTCATATGTTATGATTGTGCTATAACAAATAAAACGAATGTGTTTTCTCTCATTGATCTGACAGACACAACATTGCTAATTTGTACTCAAGATTTGAACTGGGTACCAGGTGCGTCCAGGAACGTGGACCTGCTTTACTAGAAAGCCCGGTATAATCAAGAAGATATCTACATTATTACAATCAATTGAATGATATCAAATATTACAATGTAGAAAACAGCGATACAATAATATGTGAATGCGATCAATTAAAATGCACAAAATGCACGTGTGTAATGTATTGAACAGATATGTCTTGACATTTCACTGGCTCAGGTACCCCTTATCTCGAAGTTTACTGCGCCTCCAAGTTTGCAACCGAGGGGTTTCTTGAATCACTCGCTCCTGTCGCCAGACAGTTCAATATCTGGTAAGTTTCTCCGACACTTTCTTTTTTTCACTCACTTCTTCATAGTAATATTATAAACGTGTTAAATAGAGCCTTTTATATACGTACCACGTTCCGCTCATCAAACGTTTGCATTAAAAGTCCTATTATAATCATGATAATACTACACATTCATTGTTAAAGCTGTGACGGCTATCCATATCCGATGGTACTACTTTCCCAACGGTGTATTATATTTCAGAAGATTACATGGCTTCAATAAAATCAGCCTTGCTGTGTCATTTTGCATTTGTGTTATTTCAAAGTACTCGGGCAGTCAGGTGAAAATTGTGGTGCTTTGGTAGTGAGGACTATGACAGTTGGGGGCCAGTCCGGGAATTGAACCCGTGACCTCTAGTATAGATTTTACGTTTTTAGACAGGGTATATAGCCACTTTAAATGTCAACCTCTCTGCGCTCTTACCATTATCTTTAAAAATGTATTCCTTTGGATAATATTCAGAGCATAAAGAGGTTGGAATGTTACAAGTGGCATGCGCTTTACATAATGTACTAGTTCATATAAATTGTTATATTCCAACATGTCTAGTCTTTAAGACTGTACAAAAAAACTACAGAGAGTGTAAACTACGTATATGCAAACTGATTCATAGTCACCAAGATGACTGGATTTAAAAGACAGGTGGTGTCCAATCAAAGACAAGTTTGACTCTTCTTTATGGACGCAGGGTCAGCATGGTCGAACCGATTTTCGTGAAAACAGATCTCGCCAAGGACATCTTCTCTGGAATCGAAGAAACGGCCACTGACGACTCTGTGAATGATGACGACCGACGGATGGCTGGATTGTTGCTCGACTTTGCAAAGTCAAGTCGCAGGTTAGCGATTGACGAGGTGACATCGAGGATGATGGAGATCGTTGATGCGGAGAAACCCGTGTTGAGATACCAGGTGCCGAGCGATGTCCTGCATGGGAGGATGGCGGAGTATCTCAGTGATGTCACGGGAGAGAAGTGGGTTGACCGGAACGTGCTTACCATCACGGGAGACAAATGATACATATCGGTAGATCAGATACAGCTTGGCTGCACTCGCTGTTATAATGAGGCAGCAATGAAGAGTTTATAATTAATTTACAAACCTGTATTTGTCATCTTTCTACGTACATAGCTAAGATACCGATGTTTTAAATCGAAATAACTAGAACAAATGCAGTGTTCCAAGGAAAAGTGTTCATAAAACAAATAACATATTTTTCATATTAGTTCATAGTATTATTTCTTTCGTTTCAATCTGACACATATAAAAGGTGAAATTTAAGGTTAAAAACAAGGATTTAAAAAACACAATACAAATTCACCATGATCATAATAGTAAAATAACTTACTATAATTGCTCGTGTCTCGGTAATTTTTATATCATTGGAAAGGGCAAAGTCTCGTCTTTGATGAGAAACAATTCACATAATTATTCATCCACCTTTCAGAACAGAAAAGAGCGAGCAAAATATCTCACGAGATAAAAAAAAATGTCTGTGATTTCCGAATTTCTAGCTCTGTGATTGGCTTATTTAACTATCAAGACCACTGTTGCTGAGCCGATTGCGGGCCGATAGTAACATTCATTCACACCTGACATTGCCCGGTTTGTCATCATGCGGTCTCGGTTGAAAAACACACAAATCGCGCGTGATGAAGAATAAGCCAATCACAGAGCTAGAATGTGTAAAATCACAGTAATTTGTGCACATCTTGTAATATTTTACTAGCTCCTGGCTGTTCTAAAAAATGAATGAATTTATAAATGGTGAAGTTTACCATTTCCAATAAAATGTATTACCAATATTACCAATATTACCGAGACGCAAACACATTTAATATATCATTTCATAATGTGAACATATATCAAATCATTGTTTTTAAATCATATTTTTAACCTTAAATTTCACCCTTTTATCTACGTCAGATTGAAACAAACAATTAAGAACAAACTTTAGAATGTAAGGCATGTAACACTTCACAGGGGCCGCGGAAAGGTTTTGAAAGTGGAGGGGGGTGGGGGGCTGACCACATTTTAATTGTTATAATAATTGTTATGTTATGCTTATGTATTTCTTTGTTTTAATCCAAAAAAGTGGGGGGGGGATGCAGCCCCCCCCCCCCCCCCCGGTTCCGCGGCCCCTGCTTCATTTATCTTAGTTTTAAATAATCGATTTAAAATATCGTTGTTCCTACTCATTACTTACTTATTCATAGGGCTCCAAGTCATGCATATTTGTTTTTAAATGGGAAGCCTTGTTGATGCATTGTATTGCCATCTCACTGGATATCACAGATATCAACAACAAAGTAGAAGTACATAATATATACATTATGTAGTAAAGGTAAAAATCAACATCATTTAACATATTTAAAAGCCCAAGCGATTATTGCTCTAACAATAACAGTGTATGATACTTTTGATAAGGCATAACAAGCTGGCGTTGTTGTTGTTGTGTAAATGTTGTTATTTGTTAATTCGTTTAATTGTAATTCTTTTGTATATTTTCTTATATGGATTTTCACTGAACAGCCTGTTGGCTCAGAGTGTTTTTATTTCAAATAAACAAGAAAACATATGTATAATATTATTTACTCATGTATTGTTTATTTTACTATCCGAAGAAAGTTATTTTTCAAGTTTCATATTGAATATGAAACTTGAAAAAAATAACGAATTTTGTTCATTCGTCCATTGAACAGCTATTAAAATGAATAATGACCATTAAGATCGTATACGACAAAGACTGTCCAAATACGATATTACTTGATAAATTACACCGGCAAACTCATACTTGTTCACAGCTTCTCATTATTTGTGCAGAAGGACCTTTGGACAACATTTTGCAATCTAATTTTTATTACATGAGTAATGTGATAAGTAGTCTGAATAGAACGCATACTTATCCGTGTATTACATGTCCTATTTACAACACAACAACATCCAATGACAAAAATCAGGGGCGTAGACAACGGGGGGATGCGGGGTATGCATCCCCCCCCCCCCCCCCCCCCACCTCACAAGGTGGGGGGGAAGACATGTACAATCATCCCCCCCCCCCAGGTTTTAGGGAAGGATATATGTTTTGTGTATGTATCTGTATACGAGTGGTATACGTATGGTATGGGGTATGTATTTTTTGTTTCTGTACCGGGCCACGTAGTTCCAATGTAGGCTGGCATTGCTCTGGCTGCTTGTGTGACGTGCACCAAATTGCACCATTTCAAGTATATAAATGCAAAATCTTCTCCGTGGGAGGGGGATACCTCCTCCCCAACCTTCCCTATATGGCTCTGCCCAAGCCCTCGGTAGCTTCGCCCCCTCTGGACTCATTCTTGGCTATAGGCTATGCTGTTGAATCATTATAATGTGGCATATGGTTTATGTTGCAACTGTGTATGACACTAAATAAAAATACAATATTTGTGTGTGTGTGTTGGGCTGCATATTTATTAATGTGTCAATTATTTGTTTTCTTCGTGAAAATATATTTAAAATTTCTGGTCGATCAAATCATAACACGCTTTCCCAGATACAGTCAATGTTAAGCCCGAATTTCCTAAGCACCAGATTGCACAATTTCAAGTCCAAAAATGCAAAAGCTCCCTGCCGTGGGAGGGGGACACCCCCTCCCACGCCCTCCCCCCGCTCAGTCACTTCGCTCCCTCGGGCTTGGTCGCTTCGCTCTCTCGCAATGTCTCACTCTCACATCTGGCTCAAAGCTGGCAGCCCTGTGAGTGTGGTTGGGCATGAGCCCCCACACACACAAAATCGTGAGCCCCCTTAGGTTTTTGCACCCCCCCCCCCCCCAATCCCAAACTGCTTCCGGCGCGCCTGGTCTCGACCATCTTAATGAATGATGTTGGCTGCGGAAACAAAATTGACGAGCCCCCCCCCCCCCCCACTGAGAGTACTTTCAACCAATTCCCTCGGTCTCGAAAAAATTAGGCAGGCGATCTCGGCCGGGAAAAATTTGGCGACGGACATGCCCCCCCCCCCCCCCCCCCAACTGAGAGGACTTTCAAGCAATGTCCTCGGTCTCGAAAATTGTTGGCAGATGGTTTTGGTCGCGAAAATATGTGGCGACGGACCCCCCCCCCCCCCCCCCCCCCCCCCCCCCACTGAGACGACTTTCACCCAATTGTCTTGGTCTCGAAATATTTCGGCTGCGAACAAATTGGTCTTGGTCCGGTGAACGGCCTATAATCATCCCCCCCCCCTCCCCCAGGTGTAAGAACCTGTCTACGCCACTGACAAAAATTACCATTTTTAGTTATCATCTGCTTAAATTCTGCTTCAGTTCCAAAAGGGGCTAAATCCACTGTCCATAAAAATTGAATTAACGATATATCTACATTTATAAGCTGCGTAGCTATCTATAGGAATCCACATTTTACGTCAAATTACTCACTCAAAATCAAAATATAAAAAGTTCAATTTTCATATTCCCATAGGCACGTGTACGAAGTTGGGCAAAGAAACCTGTTTTCCTCGAAAGTTGAACAAAAACTATTCATATATTATTATAATGAAGTATCATATAATTACCCATAGGTCATTCAGTCAGCAATTGTACGACTGATTCATTAATAATGAAATAGTTGTAGCTCGCATAACAAATAACAAATATTTCAAGATATAACTCCTTAGACAAGTGATATAAAACTTCTACCTTTCGTAATTGAATATCAATATACAAATGTGTATATGCATGTATCAGCAAGTAAGAAGTGCTATCACACACTTCACGCTCGAATCTGATGATTGTATTTACTTTGCTAAGCAATGTTTCCTCCTCTCCTTGCTTCTTACAATGGATCACACGGTTTCCACATAAAATGTGTATAGTCCAATTTATATTATACTAATCTTTGGATATATCTCAATTATTTCATATATATGTCATATTTGTACGTTTTTTTTGTTTTGAAGTAGACAAAATAAACTTGAAAATTAAACTTGAAAACTGAAATTGACTATCATTTCATCTACTGAAAAGTTTCAGAGGGTTCTTTCTAGATTCCTCCACAAAAATATGTTTCTAGAAAAATAATATAATTGGAAAAATATCACCATACTGCATCATAAATACAAGACTACCTTTTGTCTAGGACGAACGCATTGTCCGTGATTCTATTGTCTCCAAACATACGCGTGAGTAGAATTGGCGCAATCGCAAACGTTTGGAGCATACAGAACCATAAGGCTATATTCATGGTACGGTAAGTAGCGGTAATTAATTGCATTGTTTATGAACTACACAACCCTTTGCAAAATGTTGGGCATCTTTTTGATATCACACAACGGTACCAAAACATATACATGTAATAATGTGTTTTTATTTGCCTGGTGGTCCCCTTTAAGCTACTAATGAGATTTCAACGATGGGAATTTTGCCTTGTATACGAGGTATATTGATTTCCGTTTTAACAAAAAAAAAACTACCTTGATGTCATGCGCAGATATTTCAATTTCCCGTTTGCTGCAAAAAAAAACGTGTTTATTTAATTGATGAAGGTTTCTATTCAACGCTATACTGTATATGAAAAATGTAATACAACAATAAAACATGAAATCTATTTTAAACTTTTGATCACAATACAAATACAAAAAACATATTTTTGAGAAGTAAATTCAATTATTGAATAAAGAACAATGCAGATTGTGCCTCCCCCCCCCCCCCCCCTTCAATAGTTCTCGTGACCCCAATCAGTCCGACCATGGGTGGTTCTAAACAATGTCAGGCAGTGGCGTAATGGGCAAAAACTTTATGGGGGGCACAACCAATTTTTGCGAGGGAGCGAAGCGACTGAGCGGGTGGAGGGTGTGGGAGGGGGTGTCCCCCCTCCCACGGTAGGGAGCTTTTGCATTTTTGGACTTGAAACTGTGCAATATGATGCATACCTAGAAAGGAAATTCTGACTTGACGACATGTAGGTATAATGTGGGTAAGTGCGTCATGATTCTACCTACCGGAAAAGAGTTTTTATTTGTTTCATGAAAAAAAAAAATATGTACCCCCAAAATAATAATAGCAAAGTGACATATTATACAGTTCAACAGTGCATCAAAAGCCACATCATGTGTGATACAACAACACGAACAAAGTATTCCAGACGTAGACAAGACCGATTCCCGAGGGAGCGAAGCGACCGAGAGGGGGGAGTGTGATGGTAGGGGGGGGGGGTGTCCATCCGTGTACGGTAAGGGTGTTTTTGCAATGTTTTACTTGAAATTATGCAATCTGGTGCATACTTAGGACGGAAATTTGACTTGACATGAAGTAAATCTTGTCTAAAGAAATACATTTTTCTCAATCACTGGTATCGAATTACATATATGAATGGGGGGGGGGGGCAAGCGCCCCCAAGTCCCCCCCCCCCCCCTACCAGTACGCCAGTGATGTCAGGTATAAAGCCAGAAATAATGTGTGCCCTAGCCTAGCGGTTGCTAAGAAGGCAAATCTACCAGCTCTAAAGCCTAGTGCCGACCATGCGATCTGCGCTTGCGATCTAGCCCGAGTTGCTAGCGATCTCGGTTCGGTGTGAATCGCACCAGTTCGCCGCGAATCAGCCCGATCTCATTGCGTACGCGATCTTTTCGGTGCCCACTATGCGATCTCACGGCGACTTCCCCTGAGAAATGCATTGTCCCTATTTCCACGCATGCGTGCATGGTTGAGGATTACAGCCAGGTATATTGTTCGCTCTTGCTTGTCTTGACATCATAATCCGCTTTGTGAGTTTTGTTTATAAACCCAGTGCCCACTTTTCGATCTGCGCCTAGCGATCTAGAGCGATCTTGCCCGAATAGGAGTGATCCCTAAGATCTGTGGTTAAGTCGCAAAGTGAGCACCAATGGCCGCACCAGATCGCTGTTACTCGCGTCCGCAAGGGTGGTGTCGGTTGCGGTCGCCAGGTTTTGGACATTTCGTTCTCGATCGCATGTCGGGCGGGATCGCACAAATGGCAAGCCGTTTGAACAATTATTCATATTTCCTGATAACAAGAATTCAATCCTTGATATCAAGAATTCTGTTTTATATATCAATAATTAAATTCTTGATATCAAGAAATAAATTCATGATATCCAGAATTCGATTTCTTGATATTAAGAATTCGATTTCTTGATATCAAGAATTCGATTTCTTGATATCAAGAATTCGATTTCTTGATAATTATCAAGAATTGAATTCTTGAAATCAAGAATTACCATTGGTTAACAACAGAAAATGATTTCTTTATATCAAGAATTCCATGTTCAGTTATGCGAAACTGCTTTACAAAGGCGCCCTGCGAGAATCAAGAATTCTTTTCTTGATATCAAGAAATAAATTCTTGATATCAAGAAATTATGTTTTGTTGTTAAAGGAGAATTCCGGACGAGTTTAAACAAAATACAGTATATTGGAAATAAATATAGGGATGTGCTTGAATATTTTCAGGATTTGACTCTCTTTGGTTGATTTCTAAGAGATTTTTCTAATGTCATTAACTCTGAGGAAATAATTAAATCACTGCATGTGTCATTCATAATAGCCGGTCATGCAGAGCCAGCAAATTCAATAACCACGTTTACAGGACTTTGTGTCTACTCAAATTCCAATGAAAGCCAAATGTTTTACAATTTCGGGCAGGCAAGTATTTTCAAACGGTTCAACAATGTAGTAATGCTGAAAGGCACGGTTGAGTGGCGCATCGTGGACTAAACTATTCATGATCGAGCATTGTATTGGTCCGATCAAAAGAACACATTCGCTGCAGTGTAAAAACATAGATAGGCGCATAGTGAGGGTCGCACGTCACAAATTGGTGCATTGTGGGATAGAACAAGCTCGCTCGCGAATTTGTGTCATTAGAATTTCAAAGCCAATTATAAGAACCCACAATCATACTTTTTTCATACAAAATTGTGTTTATTGACCTAGAATATCTGTCTTTCAATCATTAGAATCTTGAACTCGTGTGGAAGTCCACTTTAAGCAATGGTAATTCTTGATATCAAGAAAAGGAAATAAATGTTAAAACGGCTAGCCATGCCTGGCCATGCTCACACATTCAACAAATTCCAACACATTCAAATCAAATAAGCGTGAATTCTTGGCTATTGTGATCCTCGACAATGCGTAGAAATGGGGCCAAGGCATGACCCCAAAGAAGTCGCACTGAAAAGATCGCGTGCACAATGGAATCGGGCTGACTCACCGCGAACTGATGTGATTCCAAGGTCGCTAGCCCAATGCCCACTATGCGATCTTGCCCGGATAGGAGCGATCCCTGTGTGCACCAATGGCCGCAGCAGATCGCCGCGAATGCGATCGAGACCGATCTGGTCGCCAGATTTTTGAACATGTCAAAACCCCGGCGACCACAACCGACACCACCCTTGCGGACGCGAGTTACAGCAATCTGGTGCGGCCACTGGTGCCCACTTTGCGACTTAACCACAGATCTCAGGGAGTCGCTCCTATTCGGGCAAGATCGCTATAGATCGCTAAGCCCAGATCGCATAGTGGGCATTGGGCTTTACCCACAATTTGTTTAGACATATTTCTATGTTATAACGACAGAGTTTGACATCACTACTTCGGTAATATTATGTAAGGTGTTGTCACATATCACTGGATATCGTAAATGGATACCTGACCAATAGAAATTCTGTGAAATCAAATTATCCGGTAGTGAAACATTGCGTTTAGTGTCGAGAGGGTCAGCCCGCTTAGTGCATCCACGGAGACTCGAGAAGTTGGCGGATTTAACAGCAATTCTCAGCGGCTCTATCTCAATATCGGCGAGGCACTCGATACCACAACGGGAGTTTTCACAGGTGACTGACCATAAAAATGGGCGTGCAAAAAAATCAATTGCATTATCATTGCTACATAAAAACAAATTCTCTTTGAATTGGGCTCAGTTTTCTAGCCCGGCGAGTTTGTATCAAGAATAGCTACAATAACATACGATGAATAACATACATTGGCCCGAATTCTCATCAGTGGCACGTGTTTGGTCTGTGCTAAAAAGACATAGGCCCGTTGCAGAAAGAGATACAATCAATTGTAAGTTACAATTAATTGTAAGTCGGGTCATGTGTTCTACATGCGTAAATCTGATTGGTTGAAACGCGCACATTTTCTGACTTACAATCAATTGTAACTTACAATCGATTGTATCTCTTTCTGCAACGGGGCCACAGACTACCAGTAACTAGTTCAAAGGAACGCTAGGAAGAAACATTGTTGGACATTATCATTCCTAGCGGCGATAGCGCTCTAGTGCAAAGCTATGCACTTTTGTCCGACTGTTTTTTGCCGACATGAAATATGAAATAAATCGTACCAAAATGTATTTCTTACCTGAACGTTTACACGACTCTGAATATGGGATCATTATCTTCATAATCCAGGGCCGATTTAGTTCGGATGGGCAAATAATTCGGAAATATCGGCACTTTTTTAGCGACAGCTGTGTGATAGTCCTTAGTCCGAAATGGCCGATATACACTGTATATACTAACCGTGCAAGTGCGCTAGCGCACACTCGCACTTGTACTGTTAGTACATACAGTGTATATCAGCCATTTCAGGCTCCGGACTATCACACAGCTTTCCTGAAAAATAGTGCCGATTTTACGGTTGTTTTTGCCCATCCGAACTAAAACGACTCTGGATTATGAAGATAATGATCCCATATTCAGAGTCGTGTAAACTTTCAGGTAAGAAATACATTTTGGTACGATTTATTTCATATTTCATGTAGGCAAAAAACAGTCGGACAAAAGTGCATAGTTTTGCACTAAAGCGCTATAGGAATCATGATAAGGGCCCCGTTGCAGAAAGAGATACGATCGATTGTAAGTTAAAATTAATTGTAAGTCAGGTCGTGTGTTCTAAAATTTAAATGCACAAATCTAATTGATTTGCACGCGCAAATTTTCTGAGTAACAATCAATATTGTAACTTACAATCCATTGTATATCTTCAATGATAATGTCCAAAAATGTATGAAAACGTGTCTTCATAAAGTTCCCTTGAGCTAACCAGTAACCAGTTAAACCATTTTGCACCTGTGGATTCATTGATCGTTGCCATTTGCCACCGGAGATATTCTAATTGTTAAATTTTATTATCCGGTCAATCCCTCTAGTTCAGTTTAGGAATTAGGACAAAGGGCCGCTTTCCATTTCAATAATAGTATAACCAGTCAACAGTAATAATGTCCTGAATGATCCAGGACGCAAATTTGCTGATGACCGACTATACTATGACTTGAATTTCAAGCGGCCCGTTGTCCCGATGTCTGAGAAGAACTAGAGAGATTGACTGGGTAATAAAGAGGAAACAATTATAATATCTGCGGTGGCAAATGACAACAATCAATGGGTCCACAGGTGCAAAACGGTTTAACTTGTTACTGGTAGTCTGTGTATTTTTAGTCCAGACTAAAGTTGTGCCACTTATGAGAATGCGGGCCATATCTCAAAAATATTTATATTTTAGAAAGTGTTTAATTTAGATTTTAAATAGTTAACAAGTTTTACTATATCCTCTATTAGTATATGCATTGACATATATAATATATATTATACAGATCTTAACGGGAAAGTTGAGTTTTGGTAGAGAGGGCGCTAGACTACTTAATTGGTTTGTGAGGTAATGAAAAACTGAGTGTAAAATTTGAAAGAGCATAATATTTAAACAATAAAATCATCTTTGTTTGATCAAAATCGGTTCAGAAACGGCCGAAATATCCATAAATATAACAATTTGTAATAAACCCGGAGCCCCGGGTTTATTAGAGAATTTTGAATCAGCCGTTAAAAATTCAAAAAAATGCTTCCTCTTTTCAAAAAAGTTACAAAATAGGTATTTAAATAGTTGTTGGTTATTTCTCTATATAATCACTATTTCAACAAAGCATCACATGCACAATATTTTATTCAAAATGGTTGAAACCGATGAGTGTTTAGAGAGCGCCCTCTTACGTTTTAACGGCTCTTTTTGAATGATAACATGATCTTTACTACGTCATTTGTAATTTTGTGTTCCTTTCTAGTTATAACTATTAGTTTGTAATGTAATGATGCATGTTTTGGTTACTAAAATTCAGTTTCACTAAAACTGTACTCTCCTTACCAGAACTCAACTATCCCTTTAAAGTGGTATTTCAGTTTTGGTAGAGGGCACTGCACGAACTAATTTTGGGGGAGATAATGAAAAACTAAGTCAACTTTGATGAAAGAGCACACAGTTTTAATGACAGAATAAACTTTATTTGATCAAAATCGGTTCAGAAACGGCTGAAATATTAATAAATACATCCAATCGGAGTAAATCTGGGCCCCAGAATTATTCAATGATTAAAAAAAAAATTTTAAATTACACTTTTTCAAAAATGTTTAAAGGAACTACAGCGTCTAGATGGCCTAATTTTCACAATTAGGCTCTCTATATGTCATTTTTCCTCAAGAAAAAGAATTTGGCAGTCATTACCCATGAAATCAATCAATTTTGGGGTAATTAGTAAATATCTAATTGTCCTGGGAACGCCCCTGGGTCATTCCATGTCAAATCACCCAAAAAAAGTGAAAATTTTCATCGCACCCCCTTCAAATTTGCTGATATTTGGTATGTATGATACTTCAACCTTGAAAGCTCAAATATTTAAGTTTTAGCCCAATCAGCCCAACGGTTTTGGCGCTATGGTCGATTCTTATGGGGGAGTTTTGTAAGAAATGGGCGTTGGCACCATTTTTCAAATGGCAATTGTCCATTAACCGTTGGGTCAATTTATGTTGTGATGGTGTCATTGGACTGGGGATGTTATATGCAATCCATTTTTAGCTCATCCTATGAGCTTATGCCATGGCGTGGCGTCCGTCGTTCGTCCGTCCGTCCGTCCGTCCTTCCGTCCGTCCGTCCTTCCGTCCGTCCGTCCTTCCGTCCGTCCGTCCGTCCGTCCACAGTTTTCAAAATGCTTCTTCTTCGTTATTTTTCAACCGATTTTGATTCTGATTGTTTCATAAGATAGGGCTAGGAGGGGGATTTAAAACTTCTACACAGAATCATGAAATTCATTATATATGCAAATTTATGCAAATTTATTCGAAATCACAAAAAATGCTTCTTCTCCTTCATTTCTTGACCGATTTTGATTTGGTTTGCTTTATCTGGTAGAGCTAACTTTGGTACACTAAACTTCTACACAGAATTTTGAAATTTTTCTCCATTAATTAATTATGGTAATTTATGCAAATTTATTCCAAAAATCACAAAAAATGCTTCTTCTCCTTCATTTCTCGACCGATTTTGATTTGGTTTGCTTTATCTGGTAGAGCTAACTTTGGTACACTAAACTTATACACAGAATTTTGAAATTTTTCTCCATTAATTAATTATGGTAATTTTGTATGTTTTTATTTATTTATTTATTTATTTATTTATTTATTTTTATTATTTATTTATTTTTTAATTTTTTTTTATTTATTTATTTTTATTTTTTATTTATTTATTTTTATTTTTTTTATTTTTTTTATTTATTGATTTTTTTTATATATATTTTTTTTTTTCCCCATGTCCCTTCTGGGGCGTCAAATTTATATTTTTTTCACTCTATTTTTTTTTAAAATTAATTTTTATGCCCTTCCAGGGCATCACATTTTTATTTTTTGACCAGTTGAAAAGTGTACCACATGATATTTGATGTTGCGAGATGCCGGATGAGCGCTACGTCATTGACGTTCTGGTTGCCACTTGTTTTCATGGATGAGTGAGTTTTGATACGATAACCTTTGACCTTAGTCTTTGACCTTCCGTTTTATCTCGTGGATCAAATAATTTTGAGAATTTTTTTGCCTTAAATGTTGTCTTGATATCATTTCTACAACATATGAAAGAATTGGAGATATATTATTTCTTGTTTTTTCTACAGCCTTGTTTTAAGTTTGCAAATTTCATGTAAAATTGAATTATTTTAGACCTACACCCATCTCCAAGAATTCTATAGGGGTGTATTATGTATGAAAAAGACCTATTCAAAGTCATGATTATAGCCTATTCACACCCTGGCTTACCACAGTTAAATAGACCTGCTAATCCCAATACAATAGAAATCCAGACAAATGGCATCCATAGTATTGATGTTCCAATGATACCACATGTTTCCAACCTGACAAGGGCCCTGTTTCAGAAAGAGATAAAATCCATTGTGAGCCAGATCAAATGTTCTTAATGATTGGTTGAAATGCAGAAAATGTCTCTCTGCAACAGGGCCTAGGTATAGATCTTTTCTTGAATACAATCTTTCAAGTTCAAGTTCAAAATGCAAACTTGTACATCAATCATGAAAGCAAATATCTACAGGTATCCCTTTTCAATGAATTTCATGTTTCTATGCACCATAAATTGCAATAGTTATGCAATAATATATGCAATAGTTACATGATTTGCAATCTGTAAAAATTCAAACACAAAAAGTAACTACCCCCTAGACAACTGCTCATAATTTCATAACCAATAATTGTTTCAAGATGTCATCTTACTACAATATTTCTACAGTTTTTTGTACATTTTGTGTGGAAATGAGAGATGGCTGAATGAGCACAGCTAGATTAAAGACAAATGACCACATTTCAAAAGTCACAAGAACTTGCACATGCCTGTCCATTTTTTGTGAAGCAGCACATACTTATGCATTATTGATGGTTTTTGAAACAATGCTGTTTGATTTTCACACAAAACAACTAGAAATATTGTGGTAAAATGACAACTTGAAACAATTATTGGTTATGTAATTATGAGCAGTTGTCAAGGGGGTAGTTACTTTTTGTGTTTGATTAGTTGGAAAGAATCAGGTTTGAATTTTTACAGATTGCAAATCATGTAACTTAATTGCATAAAATGTTGCATAGAAACATGAAATTCATTGAAAAGGGATACCTGTAGATATTTTCTTTCATGATTGATGTACAAGTTTGCATTTTGAACTTGAACTTGAAAGATTGTGTTCAAGAAAAGATCTAAACCTAGGCCCTGTTACAGAGAGAGACATTTTCTGCATTTCAACCAATCAGATGTGTGCATTAAGAACATTTGATCTGGCTCACAGTTGATTTTATCTCTTTCTGAAACAGGGCCCTTGTCATTGGAACATCAATAGATGCCATTTGTCTGGATTTCTATTGTATTGGGATTAGCAGGTCTATTTAACTGTGGTAAGCCAGGGTGTGAATAGGCTCTAATCATGACTTTGAATAGGTCTTTATCATACATAATACACCCCTATAGAATTCTTGGAGATGGGTGTAGGTCTAAAATAATTCAATTTTACATGAAATTTGCAAACTTAAAACAAGGCTGTAGAAAAAACAAGAAATAATATATCTCCAATTCTTTCATATGTTGTAGAAATGATATCAAGACAACATTTAAGGCAAACAAATTCTCAAAATTATTTGATCCACGAGATAAAACGGAAGGTCAAAGACTAAGGTCAAAGGTTATCGTATCCAAACTCGCTCATGCATGAAAACAAATGGCATAAATGGATTGCATATAACATCCCCAGTCCAATGACACCATTACAACATAAATTGACCCAACGGTTAACGGACAATTGCCATTTGAAAAATGGCGCCAACGCCCATTACTTACAAAACTCCCCCATAAGAATCGACCATAGCGCCAAAACCGTTGGGCGGATTGGGCTAACACTTAAATATTTGAGCTTTTAAAGGTTGAAATATCATACATACCAAATATTAGCAAATTTGGAGGGGGTGCGATGAAATCCATTGGGTGATTTGACATGGAATGACCCCCCTTTTAAATCGCCAAAATCGATTATGCTGCCCTCTATTGGTGTGACGTCATCTACAGAACTTCGCCCCATAGTCTCTGTACACGACGCCTCTTCCAATTCTGTAGATGACGTAAGCCGTCAATTGTCAACGTAAGTGTCAATCACGCTGCTGATTTTGGACCCTAAATGTGGGCGGGCCGTAAACTGGCTGCTAAGTGAGATTTGGCATCAGAAAATTAGCCTAAAATCACTACTGTGTTTATTTTCATGGAGTTTTTTTTTCTGCAGACCTAGTTTACAAGTCATCAACTATGAAATAAGTGCCAAAATACGTTGTATTCTTTAGTTCCTTTAATTATTATTTCAACATAACATCACATGCATAATTTTGTATGAAAATGGTTGAAACCAATGTTTTTTCAGAGAGCGCGCTCTTGTGTTTTAATGGCTCTTTTTGAATGATAACATGCTTTTATTAGTCGTTTGTAATTGTCTATACCTTTCGAGCATGGTGGAGTTATAACTATTAGAGTTATCGTGCAGGTTTTGGTTACTAATGCTCAGCTTTACCAAGAATGTACTGATTTCAGCTCTTTGTTTTGGAACATTAGGGTAATATGGTTTATGGTTATGGATTTAAACACTGTTTCTGTTATTGTGTATTCATGAGACCATGTTATTCGAACACGGCGAGATGTTCAAGTTTTACATAAAATTGCATTCACACGAATTATTATCTAATAATAAACAATATCTAACTCGGGTGAACTGTATATATTTTAATTTAGTGCATAAAAAATGAAATACTACAACTTTAAAAAATCGTCACTTTAATATTTCGCCAAATTCTACAAAGAAGTTAATGTAAATTTAAGTCACGACTCATAATTTCCACCAAAATACTATACCATGATAATAAATGAGCAAGACATATAATTCAAAAAGCATTATTTTGTATCATCGAGAGGCGTAGCTTGGTCGGACTGATTTTGGGTCACACCTTTTGTATTTTTTTTTTTTTTTTTAAATGTCCCCTAATGTTTCATATTGTGTTTTTTTTATAATTGGGGGCACGTGCCCCCCCCCCCCCCCCCCTCCCCCACGTCGCTATGCCACTGCAAGGGGCTAGCGCTAAAGGAGTACACCCAAATATTGGGGGCATATACAATTTCATTTTTTGTAACGGATTTTCCTCTTATTTTGTATCAACACCTCCGAGGAGGCTCCGACGCTACGTCACTATCATACATAATATTGGCGGTCATTGAAATGTTGACACTGATGTTTACTGCGTTTGGAAACAAGTCTTCATAATTGTGTATTTTGCGTGTAAATGTGTACATTATGCTTATTATCCATCTCTTCATTTTACAGCGCCCCTCGATGGTGTCTACATGTTCTACTACAGTTTCTCCAGTACGATCAACGCCGCCACCACGCGGCTGGAACTAGTCCAGGTCCCAAACGGCAACATCTTGGACCAGGGCATCTCCCTGGTCAATCAGACACTCACCCCGACAGCCAACGACGTCCAAGATTCGGCGAGCGCGTCCGTCATGGTCGACTTGGTCCGCGGCGACCAGATTGTCATGCGCTTGTGGCCGGGGTTGCTGGACGCCGCACGGGCCCGCCCGCTGATTTACACTGGCTACATGGTGTACAGAACCAACGATCACGTTTATGGGTTCTAGGCCGCTGATGTACACTGGCTACATTATACAGAACCTACGACCATGTACACTGGCTACATTATACAGAACCAACGACCATGTGGCTACATTATACAGAACCAACGACCACGTTTATGGGTTCTAGCCCGCTGATGTACACTGTCTACATTATACAGAACCAACGACCACGTTTATGGGTTCTAGCCCGCTGATGTACACTGGCTACATTATACAGAACCAACGGCCATGTACACTGGCTACATTATACAGAACCAACGACCATGTTTATGGGTTCTAGCCCGCTGATGTTGTCTACATTATACAGAACCAACGACCACGTTTATGGGTTCTAGCCCACTGATGTTGTCTACATTATACAGAACCAACGACCACGTTTATGGGTTCTGGCCCGCTGATGTTGTCTACATTATACAGAACCAACGACCACGTTTATGGGTTCTAGCCCGCTGATGTACACTGTCTACATTATACAGAACCAACGACCACGTTTATGGGTTCTAGCCCGCTGATGGGATATAGGCCGCTGATGTACACACCAACGACCACGTATATGGTTCATATCTGAATCGGAGAGCATCATTATGTAATGTATTTGTTTTAGCTGTCCAAGTTAACAAAAGGGTGCATCGTTGTCGATTATATATGGAGCTTATCGGAGATTGCCTGATGTAGCAACAATTTCGTACGTAATTAATTATTTCTAAATTGATAACAATTATGACAAAAAGATTAACTAGCAACAATTTCACAAATATAGTCAAACCTGTCTTAGTGGTCACCGGTCTACAGCGGCCAACCTGGCTATAGTGGTCACCCGAAGTAATCACTTGCATGAACAAAGGGTTAAGGAGCCTGTGTATATGTCACTGGTCAGTCCCGTTTACAGACTTCACCGTAACAAAATATTAATTCAGTTAGTAATTATTGTTTGTTCCAATTAGAATTTAAACAAAATATTTTTGTCCTCCCTCCCTACTCTATTTAAGTTCTTCAAACTTAAGCATAAGAACTCAATATATTCATATAAAATGACATTAAGACATTAAGTAGAGAAATAAACTAGATACATTAAAGTAATTTGAACAAACACAAATAGAAATAATGACCACACTGAACAAACTGAGTAACAATAATATAACAAAGGCCCCTAGTTCTTGATATACCAGCAAACATAGGGTCTATAGTGCTGGTCGTTGTGAGGGCAACCTTTAGATAGTCTTGTTTACATAAAATGTGAATACAGGTAGGGACCCACCCCATTTTAAATGCCCATACATGGATATCTTTATCAAATCGAAATTCAAAACATTATGTTGATCAAAATATATTACCTATTGTGAGACACAAATCGTGTAAGGTTCAACACTGTGTCAACTCCAGAAATAGCACATTATTATCCAAGACTTATGCAAGAATATTTTCTTTCAAAGAATCATAAATCTTCCATAAGTTTTTTTTCCTGTTATTTTGTACTTTAAGAAAGTATTCTTTTAATCTATTATAGTAATGCAACTTTTGAACTGTAGAGTGAAAGAAATAACCTGCATTCAGGTTAGTCATTCATAACAAAGAGCTTCTCCATCAAAATGTACAAATAATCACTCTGTATTCTTCTTTTGTTGGAAATTTAAAATAAAGAAAATTGCAAAACAGAGATCTTCAAACAGTGTACTTATTCGTATCTGAAGGTGTAATTAAGGGGGAAATCCGTTATTGTGTGTGTTTCAGAAGTTGTTTAAAATTGTTGAACATTCATTTTAGTCTAGTATGTTGATCGTAATGACAGTGTCCATAATGGCCCGAAAAAACGTTTTACATTACTAGGCTTTGCTTTGAACTAAAAAAGCGAGGAAAAAAAGAAAATTACAGATTCGCCGAAAAATCCCCAGCTAACACTTGCCTCAAACAAATAAACATTTTAAATGACTGTAATGAGTTGACTCGTACTCATCAATAAACAGTCAGTTCAGCCATATCAGTTCAGCTTCCAAGTTATCTTTATTAGAGTACTGCTGTATTCAGTTTACTGTACTGGTGTGTATTCTGTGTGTGTGTATGTATAGTTGTATACATGCAGTGTGTAATATGAGTGTGTATCTATACATACATTGTGTAGTGTAATGTTGGCAACATGCATGCAATCACATCCCCCTTTTCATCATAAAGAAATAATGTCCCAAAATATTTAAAGTCCAAAAATATCAAAATGTCTTAAATCCAAAAGTTCTCGGAATGTTTAAGTCCAAAAGTTCTCGCCGCTATTCTTAATTGTTTTTCTGTTCTGAAAACTTTATCAATAAGAAAGCTTATCTGGCTTCCTAACGTGGCGTCCACTGCGAGTAGTATGTGGACTCTTCATACCCGGAAGGGTATTGAGACTAGGTGATGGGTGTTGTAGTTCGACATCACGGGATGGATTCGGCACATCCACAGACGGACAGGGTGTGTCCTTGGATCGTGGTTCGTTGTCAAAGTGGATTTGCCTAGGTTCGACATCGTCGAGGTGACGTCGATTTCTGCGCAAAACACCTCCATTTGGCGTCTCAACGAGGTAAGACCGTGGTTCCCGACATTGCTCACGAACGGTAGCTGGGAACCAGTGTCCTGTCTTGTGGTCCTGGACTCTGACGAGTTGACCTGGTGTGAGAGGTTGCAGATCATGAGCAGTCTTGTCATGATGGAACTTCTGTGTCTCTTGTCTCCGCTGCATACGATGGTAGACTTCATCGCGAGCCGGAGCACGGTTGCGGATCCTTGTTGGAAGGTTGTCCTTCATCTTCCTGCCGTATAGAAGCTCTGCCGGGCTAGGAATCTCGCTGTCAATGGGGGTGGCACGGATGCAAAGAAGTGCCATGTTGGGATCAATGTTACTCGCTTTGGCTTTCTTGAGCACGTTCTTCACCGTCTGGATGCTACGCTCGATGAAGCCATTGGACTGCGGGTAGTGCGGTGAAGACGTGACATGGCAGAATCCCCACTGTGTACTGAAGTCCTTGTACACTGCTGAGTCGTACTGTCTGCCATTGTCACTGATGACGCGATCTGGGACTCCCTGCTCGGCGAATATCTGCTTAGTCGCGTTGACTACAGCTGCGCTCGTGCATTCTCTCGGCAACTTACGAATGAAGGGGAATTTGGAGTAGTAGTCGCAGATGATCAGGAAGTTGTCTCCTTCAAAATAGAAGAGATCGGTACCAACCACTTGCCAAGGTCGGCTGGGAACCTCGTGTTGCAATAGGCTCTCAGAGGGATTGGAGGGCCTGTAAGTCCTGCAAACTGAACAGTTCGCTGCCGTCGCCTCGATGTCTTGGTTGATTGAAGGCCAGTAGACTGCGCCTTTGGCCCGTAGTCGCATCTTCTCTGTGCCCTGGTGCCCTTCATGTAATTTGGACATGATGTAGGATCGCATACGTCCGGGAATAACGATGCGTTCTCCCTTCAAGATCAGGCCATCCTCTACTGACAACTCATCTCTAAATGGCCAGAACGACTGCAACAGTTTTGGAACTTCACGTCTCTGTTCCGGCCAGCCATGGACGATCACGTCGCGCAGGGCAGCAAGATCCGGATCATTCGAAGTCTCCTGTCGCAGCTGGCTGAGACGATCAGGGGAGAATTGGACGAAGTGTATCATGAGATCGAGTTCAATGTGGTCATTGTCCTTGACCGGCGAGCGTGACAGGCAGTCTGCTACTTGGACATCTTTTCCTGGGCAGTACTTGATTCTCATGTCGTATGGCTGCAAACGCATTATCATCCTTTGGAGGCGAGGGGGTGCAGCTGTGAGAGACTTGCGGAGAATCATTTCCAAAGGCTTGTGGTCTGAATGGACCGTGAACTGCCTGCCGTATACGTACGTGCGGAATCTTTCACATCCGAAGACCACCGCGAGAAGCTCCCGTTCGATATTTGCATACCGCTTCTCTGTATCACTGAGCGATTTTGATGCGTATGCGATTGGCTTGTTGTCTTGCATCAGGGTGGCACCTAACCCATGCATCGATGCATCAACTTGGATCAATGTGTTTTTCGTGCTGTCGAAGTATGCGAGTGTTGCGTCTTTGCATATGCGGTCGCGTAGATCGTCAAAAGCACGCTGATGTGACTGTGTCCACACGAAGACTGCCTCTTCTTTAAGTAGCTCTCTGAGGCTGGCAGTCTGGGATGACAAGTTGGGGATGAAGGAGCTGAGAAAAGTCACCATCCCCATGAACTCGCGAAGCTGAGTCTTGTTCTCTGGTGGTGCCATCGACTTGATTGAGTCCACCTTCTTGGGATCTGGGTGGACCCCTTGTGCGTCATATACTTGACCAAAGAATTCAATCCTTGGAGCCTTGATCAAGCATTTCTGGCTGTTGAACTGCAGACCACGCTCACTTGCGACGCGCATCAGGCCATGAAGGTTCCTGGCATGTTCCGCTTCAGTTGCTCCAAAGACAATGATGTCATCAGCGATTCCTATGACGCCACTGCAGCTTTCCAGAATCTGGTCCATTCTCTGCTGGAAGAAGTCCTGTGACACAGATAACCCAAAAGGCATCCGGGTGTACCTGTATCGACCAAACGGGCTGTTAAAGGTCGTCAAGAATGAGCTCTCCTGGTCCAACTTGATAGACCAATATCCGCTCTTGGCGTCGAGCTTGCTGAAGTACCGTGATCCTGCTAGCTTGTGAGTGATCTCTTCTGTCGTGATCGTGCGATAGTGACAACGCTGTATAGCTTGATTCAGTTCCTTTGGGTCCAGGCAGACTCTCAGGCTTCCGTTTCCCTTGCGAGCAATAACCATACTGTTGACCCACTGTGTCGGTTCCGTAACCTTTGCGATCACTCCTTGTGCTTCCATACTGTCCAGTTCCCGCTTGAGTTCATCACGGATGTGGATTGGACAGCGGCGTGGAGCATGAATCACAGGCTGAATGTCTGACTTGAGAGTGATGTGGCATTCACCTTCAAACTCTCCGATATGATCAAACTGCCTGGGGTATTGTCGGATCAGTTCCTCCGTTGAATTCAGATCTGTCGAAGTAGTGCGCTTGATGTTGCTGATGTTCGTGTGCATTGTTACCAGCTTCAGTTGCACTGATGTTTTCAGTCCTATGATAGCAGGTCCCTCGGATTCAACTACGTAGAACGCATCTGTGGACCATGGAGAATTGTTGTACCTGCAGGGGAGCACTATCGACCCGTAATGCTTGATCTGCGTTCCGTTGTATGCCGTCAGCTTGGCATTAGTGTTGCGTACAAAACTAGGCTCAGGAAACCCATCGGCTGTGAGATGATTTGGATACATCCCGCGAAACATGCGTACGGGCAAAGTGTTCCCTTCGGCACCTGTATCAACCTTTGACCGGATTCGGGCTGTCCTCTGCCCTTCAAACTTGATTTCAACATACGTCATTGCAGAATCAGATCTGTCATCTTTGTCCACGGCACTTATGTTTGAAACAACAATCTCTTCAAAACTCAGAGCATCGAATACCTCCTCAAGTTGGGCAGTATGCGTGGTGTCGTCAATGGTATCCACTCTCTGGTGCTGCTGATTTCTATATGAGTTTTGTCGCTGACGTGGAGGGTCACGACGGGTAGGACGATTGGCTGGTTGCTTTGAAACAGACCGCGACCGACAGAACTTCTGCCAATGATTTTGCTTGCCACATTTCTTGCACGCTGTACCAAACGCTGGACAAATGTGACGTGGCTGTCGAGGATGATGGCGTCCACAGCTCTGACATGCACTTTGCTGAGGACGGGCTGCTATTGCATCAACCGCTTTGTTGTCTGGTTGCATGCGGGCTAGCTGTGCCATATGAGTTTGTGATGCTTCGTAAGTTCTTGCAATTTCCAGTGCGTTTTCCAGTGTCAGGGATTTGTCTTTCCCCAACAAGTCTTTCTGTATGTCGGTGTACCTTGTACCAGCGATGAACTGCTCAATAACACGCTCTTGGAACTCCATGTCATCACGGAAATCACAGGTGTATGCGTGCAGCTTCAGGCGCGACATGAAATCATTCGCAGTTTCTCTCTCCTGCTGAACAAATTTCTGTAGATACAGTCTGGCCACTCGGAAGTTGGTTTTTGGCTGAAGTTGGCTCTCAAACTTGCTCCATACCACTGCAGGATCCTTCTTGTTTTCCTCAGAAAGGCCCCATGAGTTGTAGAGCTTGAGTCCAGTTGCCCCAGCAAACAACAAAACGTGGTCAACTTGCTTGGTTGCAACAACATTCTTCACAGAGAAATAAAGTTCACATTGTTGGTGAAAAATCTTGATAGCACTTGACCTATCTGGGTCATTCCAGTCCATACGAGGTGTAATTGACTCAGTCATTGTTCACTCTCAGTTCACTCTCAAGGCAAAACGATTGTAGCATATAGTATTGTGTACTTACACAAAAATGCACATATGGGACTGTATGATGCACTGCAGAAGAATCCTATGAACTGGCATAGGTGCAAAGCAATAAAAGTCCTCAAATTTCACAATGCCTTGGGGTGTGGCTAGGTTCAGTGCTGCCACCATGTAATGAGTTGACTCGTACTCATCAATAAACAGTCAGTTCAGCCATATCAGTTCAGCTTCCAAGTTATCTTTATTAGAGTACTGCTGTATTCAGTTTACTGTACTGGTGTGTATTCTGTGTGTGTGTATGTATAGTTGTATACATGCAGTGTGTAATATGAGTGTGTATCTATACATACATTGTGTAGTGTAATGTTGGCAACATGCAATGCCTCACAAGTAGGGTGTAAGATGCAATACATCACAATGACGCTGGACAAAATGGCGTGTATTTCTTTAGTACGCATGTATGCTTGTTTGGGGTTATGTATAACGACATCGATGTTCAAATGGTGGGACAATTTGGGTCAAACAAAATTTGAGTAATTAAAAACTTGCAAATTATCATTAAAAGCCAACAGTTATAGTTCAAAATACACGCGGTTGTATCAACAAATGTGTGAATGTGATGTTTCTGAACCGAATTTGATCAAATAAAGTTGATTCTGTCATTTAAAATTGTGTGCTTTTTCAAATTTTACACTGTCCGTTACCTAAAGGATAATTCTTGAAGCACCCTCTATACCAAAACTGAGCTATCCCTTTAATGGGATCTAGTAACATTGTCCAAATCCACAAATCCTACTAGGTACTCTATTGTGGTTCAATCATGCATAAAAGAAGTATGGAACAGGTTTCGGTTTTTCGATATATATACGATTGAAGTGTTTAAAGGAAGTGTTTAAAAGTGTTTAAAGGTAGAGAGGGCGCTAGACTATTTATTTTTTTGAGGTAATGAAAAACAGTGTAAAATTTGAAAGAGCATAATATTTCAATAATAAAATCATCTTTGTTTGATCAAAATCAGTTCAGAGACGGCTAAACCTGGGGCCCCAGGTTTATTAGAGAATTTTGAACCAGCCGTTTAAAAATTCAAAAAAATGCTTCCTCTTTTCAAAAAGTTACAAAATAGGTATTTAAATAGTTGTTGGTTATTTATCTATCTAATCACTATTTCAACAAAGCATCACATGCACAATATTTTATTCAAAATGGTTGAAACCGATGAGTGTTTAGAGAGCGCCCTCTTATGTTTTAATGGCTCTTTTTGAATGATAACATTAGATATGGACTTTTTAATTTTTGAAAGTATATTTGTTAGATCAAATTACTTAAACAATTATATATGTATTTTTATTAAATAAGAGTAGAAAAAATCATTTAGAGCAGATTTATAATATTAATGGGAAAGATATACAATCAATATTCGTAAGACTTAGAAAATGCACTTTTGATAGTAAGCTTCGAGAAGTTCAATTTAAAATGCTTTATAATATTATATATACAAAATTACATTTATATACATTTAAAATGGTTAATAGTAATTTATGTTCTTTTTGTGGTAAATATGAAGAAACTTACGAGCATTTAAATAATAAAAATTCCCTATCTGGGAAGAGTGTGTGAATCTATTTAATTTAGTAGAGATTAAAAATATAAATTGGAAAGGTATCCATGTAGGGATAATTGAGTTAAGCATAGGGAAGGAACAGTTATTAAATCATATAATAATTTTGATAAAATATATGATATTTATAGACAGTAAAAATAAAAAATAAACCACCAACTCCTTTGGAGATTAAGAAAATATTATTAGAAAATAGAAAGGAGAAAAAATTAGCTGGAGACCGAGGTACTCTAACATATCATTTTAGGAAGTGGGACAATTTAGAATAGCTTCGTGCAGAACAAAATAGGGAAGGCGAATAGAAGCAATGAAATAAACATGGCTGATAATTGGGCGAGATTCTCACAAGATGTAGGCATGTTTTTTTTTTCTTTTTTTTCTGGGGATGTGTGTGTTGTGGGTGTCTGTGCATGCGTGTGTATGTGTGTATGTAAGTGCTTTTTTTTCTTCTTTTTTTTCCTTTTTTTTGGGGGGGGGGAGGGGAGAATTTTTTTCATTTTTTTCTCCTATTTTCCCCTTTTTATGTTTATGCTTTCTTCATGCATGCATGTTTCATGCTTTATTTGATGTATATGGTAAACATTCATTTGTATTATTCAGATGTGAATGTAAAATCATATTATATATAATTATGTTAACATGCATAATATTTATGTACTGATTTTGTTATTGCTTGTTATTGTTAATTTGTTATTGTTTGTAAAAAGCAATGGAGAAAATAAATCTTTGAAAAAAAAAAAAAATGATCTTTACTACGTCATTTGTAATTTTGTGTTCCTTCCTAGTTGTAACTATTAGTTTGTAATGTAATGATGCAGGTTTGGGTTACTAAAATTCAATTTCACCAAAACTGTACTCTCCTTACCAGAACTCAACTATCCCTTTAATTATCCACTGGAAAATTATAACTCAAGTTAGCAAATAACATTAACAGAGGCGTCGATCCTGGGGGGCAGTCGCCCCCCCCCCCCCCCCCATTCTTCCGAAAATTGAGAAGAAAAAAAAATCAAATGATATAATGCCAAAGAGGGGAAAATACAATTTTAGCTTGAAAAAGACTGCAAATCTCTTCAATAAAACTAATAGATTCACTATTTTATACAATTTTATCACATTATAGCAGCTCTAAATGTCTGAAATCCACCCCTGGACCCCCATTTTGTCCCCCAATGTGGTGCCACTTTACTCAACCCATGCAGGGCTTCGAGCCATCGAGACACTTTAAAAGAGCGCAGAATAAAACTCGTTTTGTAATAATATAGATGGACTCTGTATTCCTGTATACATCTTGAAAGTTCCTAGTGGCTACAATTTATTTTAAAAAACCTATCAGGGCTCTGCCCCCTAGACCACCTGATTGGGTATCATTCGGTTGAAACTATTTTCTGCCAACCCTCCCCCCCCCCCCCCCCTCCTCCCCCACCCAGTCTTTAAATTATGGGCAGCCAATGTGGGGCTTTTAGCTCTCTCACTGGTAACTGAAAATGTTTCAAATTTCGCCCCAAATCGCAAAAACGGATCGACGCCTCTGCCATTTAACGTGGAATTTTCATACATTACCCAATGGACATTATCAGAAAACGATACATATGTTATCAACCATTCATCACATTTTACACAAGTCAACAAAGTTACATCCCTTTAATGTCCATTATTGACATGGCATGAACACATTGGTGTCGTCTGCAACACAGTATCTAAAAGCATTGGTGTTATAAACAAGCTAAAATTTTTCCCTCAGAGTATTTTGAAATTGTTATATAATGCTATTATTCTTCCACACTTGAATTATTGTAACATAACTTGGGCTAATTCTAATGATTATTATGTATCTAGATTGTTTTTGTTACAAAAGAAGGCTGTCAGAATTATTTCACACTCTTCATACCTTGCCCACACAAAACCAATTTTTGAACACTTGAAAATACTCAATATTTATTGTTTGAATAATTATAATATTGCAATTTTTATGTATTTGTGTTCTAGAAACAAAATCCCGGATAGATTATGCTCTTACTTTTCTTTTAATTTGGATTATCATAATTATAATACAAGATCTGCATCAAACTATCATTTACCTAAAGTTAGAACGGTTTCTAAACACTCTATATTTTATAAAGGCCCTATAATTTGGAATGACCTCACTTTAGAAATACGCAAAAGTCCAACTCTCAATACTTTTAAACGAAAACTCAAAATAACTTTGTTAGAGAACTCGTCAATATGAAATGGTTAGGGCATGTATGTGTGTTTGCGTGGGTATGTACTTGAATGTGTGATTTGTTATGGATAGGATATATAGTTGTATTTGTAGGATACACTGACTAGAATATGTGTAAAATATTATTTGTTTTTAAAGTGTCTATTTGTTTAATTTAAAAAACACTTCCTCTTGCATTATAATATTTTTCTTTCTTAACCGGGGTCAACACCAAATAAGGCTTATGCTCTTCCAAGTTGGCCCCACATTCTCAATTGATTTAATTTGCTATTTAATTCTAATCGACATTTATTTTTGTATAACTTATTGTAATAATTTATATATTGTATCTTTTGATGTTTTTATGAAGAATGTAAATAAACTGAAAAAAAAAAAAAAATTATCCGGGCATGCCATGTCTATACAATTGTGTATTTTTGGTCTCCCGTGTGTGCCATGGTCATTAACACATTGAAATAGAGCTCATTGAATCATTTTGTTCCTTCATGCAGCATGGAAGGAATTGTATATAATCAACTGCTTTCTTACCAAACTTAAATCATATTCATAGAAGATAAATGGGAGGATTAAACTGTTCTTGCAATTTAATTTGTTTCTCATGCATTAGTATTACCATATTAATTAATTTGCACAAACAAACAAACAATCTTACACACCAGCATAACTTCACATAAGAAAATACTATAATGCAGAACGAAATGGATTTCATTCATTTATTATTTAATCAAATTGTAAATGGCTTTTATAGAGTATAATTCAACATAAAATAGTGCAGCTCAAACAAAATTTAATTTTGTTATCCTGCACTTCATAAGGACAGGTCAAACTATAAATATTTGTAAAATATATTTAAAAATAAACGAATACTTTCTGAGGAGAAAACCGTTAAATCAATACAATAATTATAAGCGGTACGTAACATTGGAAGCAGGAGAATAGATCTGTAAAAATATACTTTTAAACAATTTAAAGTTCCTTTAGAATTTTTAATAATTCAAATAAAATGTACAATTTTTGAACAAAAAATAACCTCGTTATAAAAGAAAATAAAGAATTGCAAAGATAACACACATTGCGGTTTTTAACTTTAAATCTTTATAACAAAAAATGAAACATCTTGGAGCACAGGCCTTTAAAGGCTAACCAACCAAAATAATTTTATATAAATTATTTTGTGTATACATGTAGTACCAAGGAATTTTGAAAAGTCAGGTAATCAAATAATGTAGTTCAATTGAGAGGAGTTACGAGATAGCTAACCAATGATTGAGTTTGTGAAGTGAGAAGTAGTTCAATAGAGTAGCACCCCAATATAAATTGACTAATGAGTAGCATCATAAGGCTAAAGGAAGACTAAAGAGACGGTCAATGCAACAACGATTTAAAGTAACAGCATACTAGTAGTTTACTACACCGCAATTCCACCAACGACACGGGAGCTTTAAGACAAGAGGTAGCCGACCAGTGTGGCCTCACAGAACGTGTCGGACGTCGGTACGACATTCACCAGCTCGACCAGGTCACCCTCCTGCAGAACATGTACAATCGTCATCGCAGTGTTCTTCATCAGTTGTAGAGCCATGGAGTTCGTCCACACCTGGGCACGGGCGCGCTCGTCCTGGTTGACGGTGAGCGCCACGGCAGGACGATCCGAATCGAGCGAAACGAAAGTCACCGAGAGGTGGAAGACGTACAGACCTTTGAAAGGGGCGACATACTTTCCTTCTTCAGCATTGAAGTCGTTCGCGATGTCGAGCGTCGGGTTGTCGTAATTCATGAAAATGCCAGCTTCGCTCATGTTTCCGTTCAAAAATACGGAGAAGGCGCTCTGACGAACGCGCGGGAAGGACGAAATGGGTTTGTCTGAAACGAAATAAATTACAATTGATAATCGGAGTTAACGAATAGGTCATTGCGAGTCGAGGTTAGCCACTGGTCACCCCTGTATCAACTCTATGAGGATTGATACATCTAGTAGGGAACCGGTTAAACCATTTGAATTACTGCAACAACACAAATATAACAAATATGAATATACAATCAACGACTAGGCCTAATGTCATTTCGTAGTATGAATAAGTTAGAAAACGCTGATACATACAACCTAGGATAGATAATCTTGTAGGAAATCTGGGAAAATAAAAATATATCATTAAAATATTACTTATCGAAGGTGCCGGAAATGGGGGTAAGGGGCCAATTGTGTACATAAAGAAGGGGCATGGGTAGTCTTTCCGCCTGAAGAAATGGTGAGCAGAAGCTACTTTAATTTTTCTTTATTTCGTTCACATTAATACATACAAAATACAAAACAAATTTTAGAATTTACATTGAAACAGGGGTGTCGATCCTGGGGGGGCAGGGGGGGCGGTCGCCCCCCCAATGAAAATATTGGGGGGGCGAACATATCATTTCGCCCCCCCCCCAATAATTCCGAAAATGAGGAAGAAAAAAATCGAGTGATATAATGCCAAAGAGGGGAAAGACACATTTATCAATAATTAATCTTCAAAATAGCCGTTTTTTAGTTTGAAAAGGACTGTAAATCTCTTTTTTTGCCGCGCGCTTCGCGCGCATACAGTTTCTCATATTGCAAGTTTAATTTGGGTTGCGGGAACTCACCCTTTTGAAATGTGTTGGGCAGCGTAATTTCTCAAACGCACACCTCAAACGAAGTTTATTAAACCCTCATCTATAGATAGCACACCGTCACAGAAAATAAAATAATCTCGGTACATATGCGCTGAACGCAAATCAAATTGGAATATCATGTCCCCTCACATTTGAAAAAGGAGCAGATTGTCCCCCTCCCTTTGTCATTATGTATGTTTGGTTCCATACCTATATACTTCATATTACGTGAAATTTCTGTCTCGGGTGTGCACCAAATCGCACAATTTCACGCCCAAAAATACAAAAGCTCCCTACTGTGGGAGGGGGACACCCCCTCACACGCTCGGTCGCTTCGCTTCCTCGCAATGTCTCCCCTACACTTTTGAGAAATTGTTGACGCCCTTGCTTAGTCTCATGGGAGCCCAATGCCCTAGACTATATCGATGGCTCTATAGTATGTATGATCACGTGGATCCATCTCATGCAAGGCTCAGTCTTTTCCTCGCTATGCCCTTTAAAAATACGTGATGAGTAGGTTCACTATTTTATACAATTTTAACACCCATGCTAGGAGCAAATGTCTGAAATCTAAAAGCTTCCGGGGGCTCCGCCCCCTGGACCCCCATTATTGTCCCCAAATGTAGATGCCCCCCAAAGTCAGGTCTTCGAGTCATCAAGACACTTTCAATGAGCGCATAATAAAACTTCCGGGCATGCCAATGTGGGGCTTTTAGCTCTCTCAGTGGTCACTCTGGAAATTTTTTCAAATTTCGCCCCCCCAATCTCAAAAACGGATCGACACCCCTGCATTGAAACAGAAATTACAACACATTTAGAATACAAAATAATTGATGATAATGTGGAGGCAGTTAGGAAAGTCATTGGCTTTATGAATGCTACCCCGGTATAAATATTAAAACATGTGAGGAAAATATAATACCTTAAAGGAACTAAAGAATACAACGTATTTTGGCACTTATTCCATAATTGACTTATAAACTAGGTCTGCAGAAAAAAAACTCCATGAAAATAAACACAGTAGTGATTCTAGGCTAATTTTCTGATGCCAAGGGGCCAAATCTCACTTAGCAGCCAGTTTACGCCCCGCCCATATTTAGGGTCCAAAATCATTGACACCTAATCGGCTTACGTCAACTAGAGAATTTAGAGAGGCGTCGTGTACAGAGACTATGGGGCGAAGTTCTTTAGATGACGTCACACCAATAGAGGGCAGCATAATCTATTTTGGCGATTTAAAAGGGGCGTTCCAGGACAATTATATATTTACAGACAAATTACTAATTACCCAAAAAATGATTGATTTCATGGGAATTGACTGCCGAATTCTGTTTCTTGAGGAAAAATTACATATAGAGAGCCTAAAATTAGGCCATCTAGACGCTGTAGTTCTTTAAAAACACCAAGACCGGAAGAAGAAAAAAAGACGACCGAATGCAAGATCAAAATTCTAAATTTATTTATATTGTCCATTTAAAACCAATTTACATCTCCTTTTAAAAACATGATGGACTTCGGTTAATTTCACGCGGTAAGTCGTTCCAAAGTTTAGGTCCATTAAAATGCATGGGATTTGTGATGATATGAATTATTTATTTATGAGGAACAAAATAAAGAACAATAATCTAATTTCGTAACGTTTAATATGAAGAAGTAAGAAAGCACAAGCATATACAATCTAGGAAAGTGCAACATGACTTGATAATCTTGTAGGAACTCTGGAAAATAAAAAAATATATCGTTAAAATGGGTGCGGTTCGTTATTCCGAAGGTTCGTTATTCCGAAGGTTCGTTATTCCGAAGGTTCGTTATTCCGAACACGCAAATTTCCTATACCTGAGTGTTCGTTAATCCGAAAATGAAATAGGGTTCGTTAATCCGAACATTTGTTGCATTATTCTGAAGGTTCGTTATTCCGAAGGTTCGTTATTCCGAAGGTTCGTTATTCCGAAGGTTCGTTATTCCGAAGGTTCGCTATTCCTAAAATGAAATCGGGTTCGTTATTCCGAAGGTTCGTTATTCCGAAGGTCCGTTATTCCGAGGGTTCGTTATTCCGAAGGTTCGCTATTCCTAAAATGAAATCGGGTTCGTTAATCCGAAAATGAATTTGGGTTTGTTATAATGCTATAATTTCATATAAAGAGATAAAATAAACTTAAATGTTTGATTGGTCTGGCCAAGGGAGGGAAAGGGGGAGGGGTATGCTTAATGCAGACTGTAAATTAAATAAGCAAAACACAAACTATAGTATTATAACAAGCCCGATTTAATTTTCGGAATAACGAACCCGATTTTATTTTCGGATCAACGAACCTTCGGAATAACGAACCTTCGGAATAACGAACCTTCGGAATAACGAACCTTCGGAATAACGAACCTTCGGAATAACGAACCTTCGGAATAACTGAACCTTCGGAATAACGAACCTTCGGAATAACGGACTGTAACCGTTAAAATAATACTTATCGAATGTGCCGGAAATGGGGGTAGGGGCCTATTGTGTACATAAAGAAGGGGCATGGGTAGTCTTTCCGCCTAAATGATAGAAGGGCTCTTTTATATTATTCATTGCTCCCCCCCCCCCCCCCCCCCCCGCCCCAACAAAAAACCCAACTCTCAAATGCGCTACTGCAGGAGAGGGGGCAATCATTTACATTTTGTATAACTTTTTTGCATTTTGATGTCAAAGGGATAGTTGGTTAAACTGAATGTTAGTAACCAAAACCTGCAGCAATATAATACAAACTAATAGTTATAACTCCGCCGTGCTCGAAAGTATACACAATTACAAACAACTTAGTAAAAAACATTTTATCATTCAAAAAGAGCCGTTACAACTCAAGAGGGCGCTCTCTAAAAACTCATTGTTTCAACCATTTTTCATACAAAATTGTGCTTGTGATGTGTTAAAATACCAATTAAATAGAGATATCAACAACTATTTAAAAACCTCTTTTGACATTTTTTTAAAGAAGTGTATTGAAAGAAGTGCGTAAATGTATTTTTGTTTTAAGTCAAGATATCGTCTGATTAGACGATATTATAAATAAAATATTTTGAAATCAATTTTTACAACTATGAGAGTATTCGAAAGGGAATGATTCTCATTTAACATGTGTTATTCAATGATCTTTCAAATGGAATAAAAACCAACCAATTTAGTCAAAAGATTTGGAAGCAGAGACCAAGATCCGTCAATAATGTTCAAGGCCGAGGCCGAGACCACTTGTTAAGTTGTGTCCACAGGGGACAAGACAATTGGTTTTGATGGTCGAGACCGCTAAAAGGTGAACTCGAGACCCGTTAGTGGTAAACGGGGGGGGGGGGGGGGGGGTTCAAAACAGTCATTTGTTCGTCCTGGGTACGCCTATGTATCTATCATATCTATCATAGCCTTAAAGATTAATATTATTGAAACCAGGGCAAACTCCACTTACCCCTAAAACCTCAAATGGCACACAAATATTTGTTCAATTTGTCTTGAATAGAATGTTGGTGAAATGTTATCCTCGTATACAATACAATTTGCTTACATAATTATGCATAACTTGCTAAACACGAATTCGGTAACAAATTTTTAAAATTGTGCATGTTTTTTTTTAATGATTAAATCGAGAGATCTTCAACAACTATTTAAAAACCAATTTTTAAGATGTTTTAAAAAGTTTAAGCATTTTGTATTTTGTTGAAATCATCGAATAAACCTGGGGCCCCAGATTTATTCCGATAGGATATATTTGTTGATATTTCAGCTGTTTCTGAACCAATTTTGATCATATAAAGTTTATTCCGTCATTAAAATAGTATGCTCTTTCAAATTTAACACTCGGTTTTTCATTACCTCACAAAAAAGTATTTCTTGAAGCGCCCTCTATACCAAAAACTGAACTACCCTTTTAAAGGGGTAGTACAGTTTTGGTAAGGCTGAGCCTTAGTTACCAAAACCTGCACAATAATACTATTCAAACTAATAGTTAAGACTCCACCATGCTCGAAAGGTATAGAAAATTACAAACGACTGAGTAAAAAGCCAGTTATCATTCAAAAAAGAGCCATTACAACACAAGAGGGCGTTCTCTAAAAAGCATTGGTTTCAACCATTTTTCATACAAAATTATGCATGTGATGTTTTAAATAGAGAGATCATCAACTATTTTAAAACCTCTTTTGACAATTTTTGAAAAAGTGTAAGCATTTTTTTAATTTTAAAAAAATCATCGAATATATCTGGGCCACAGATTTATCGGATATATTTATTAATATTTCAGCCGTTTCCGAACCGATTTTGATAAAATTAATTATGCCATTAAAATTGTATGCTCTTTCAAATTTTTCACTCAGTTTTTCATTCTCACACACAACAAAAAATTTCGTGCAGCGCCCCCTATACCAAAAGTGAACTTTAATCACCTTCTGATATAGATTAATATTCAAATCATGATTAATAAAGCAATTAGTAAATTGTATACAAACTAAGTGAAATGGTGAATGTCATGCTTACGTCCAAGGAGGAATGCATTGTAGATGAAGGGGTTGTCCAAATCTCCGAAGAGCGTTTCGTTTTCCGGGTTGGCAATAAGGACGATGTCTCCGCTCCTCAACTCGGCTGCCACGTGTATGGTGTCGACGATGCCAGTTCCGAGGTCAACCACAGAAGATAGCGTCTCGTTGGTTGAATTAGCGCTGAACGGAACCACTGTCACCACTGTCAACGCTAGGGTCGTGTTCTCCAGATTGAAGGCCTCGCCCGACAGGTGGACGATGAAGACGTAATAACCGTCGTCAACGATGTTGAAGATACCGGTTGCGGGGTCGAGACCACCCTCGCCGCGGAGCAGCACGGGTGGGGGCTGGTCAAAGCCAAAAGACTGGGTTGAACTCCTCCAAGAGGGGTGGGAACGCGGGCACGATGGTGGTGTTGGTAGCGGGTATCTCCAAGTCATTGTCGACAATACTGAAAGACGCATCGCTTTGGAACTGTGATACAGCCATGCTGCCTCTAGCACACATCATAACCAGTACTATCGCAAGGGTTAGGGGCAACATCTTGACCTGAAATAGATAGGGAAATTAATATTATAATTGTAATATTATAATACTTCGCGTCCACAAGTAGGATTCGACTAGATTCGCTCTAGAACAATGAGTGACACAGCCATGTCGCCTCTTTTATGTATAGACATCGGAACCAGAGCAATGTCGTAAGGGTTATGGACAACATATTGGCCTGACAATAAGAAAGAAAAAAAGGCATTATAAATATTGAGTATTTAAGGATGATCATATAGTTATGAATGCTTATAGTTCATGCACAATACGTTGTCGATGCTGAAAGAAGTTTCGCTCTAGAACATTTGTCACAATCATGCTGTCTCTCGCAGAGATCAGAACCAGGGTTAGGGGCGATATCTGGACCTGGCAAGGATATACAAAAAGATATGGAAAAGCTCTCGAAGATGGTTAAATACATTTATGATACGTGTTACTGTTCACAGGGGTGTAATGTTGATGATGCTTACAAGTACAACATCATCACCCGGCATCACACTTGTTCTATGACACCGTTACCCGTGTCCACGAGCACGATCATGACCCAGGACCAGCCCTATAGTTCCACTGATCTTTAGATATGATTGTGTAATCCATTATGGTTGACTAAGTAAGGGCGGTTTGAGTGCTCTGCTACATTCAGTTAATTTGATGTTATTCTAGCTTATTGACATCGATGAGTTAAAGCCAACGGCCCGAATTCTCATCAGTGGCTCAACTTGAGCCCGGCCTAAAGAGACAAAGATTACCGGTAACAAGTTAAAAACATTTTGCACCTGCAGACCTATCGAGTGTTGATATTCGCTACCAGGGATATTATAAATGTTTCCTTTCATTATTCAGTCATTCCCTCTAGTTCTGCTTAGAATTTTACTAAGGTCTGCTTGTTATTTCAGTAATAGTACAACCGGTCACCAGCAGTCCTGGATGATCCAGGACGCAATTTGGCTGATAACAGACTATACTATATGACTGAATTTCAAGGGGCACATTGTCCTGATGCCTATAAACAGAACTCAAGGGATTGACTAGATACTAGTGAAAGGAAACAATTATAATATCTCCGGTGGCGAATGGCAACAAGACAATAGGTATGCAGGTGCAAACTGATTTAACTGGTTACCGGTAGTCTGTCTTTTAGGCCGGGCTCAAGTTGAGCCACTGATGAGAAATTCAGGCCATTGATGATAATTACCATGGTAAATGTCGCTGGTCCGTAATCGGGCGCATGGGCCCAGGCCATGCCAACTCTCAGCCTCATTACAGTGGTCATCAGTGACGTAGCGTACGCGGTCGGACTGATCGTTGGGGTGGGGGGGGGGCACGTAAATTATTGGGGGCACCCCTTAAGTATTTATTTTTTCTCAAATATCCCCCTTTGTTTTATAATGTTTTGTCGAATTATTTGGGAGCGGGTGACCCCCCCCCCCCCCCCCCCCCCTGTAGCTACGCCACTGATGGTCATGACGACATCTTAGCGTGATGGATCAGGTAATTAATGAGTTGTGTGTGCGACTATTTAATTGCATGGTTAATTCCCAGGGGGTTAATTGTGGTTTATATTGTAGGCACTCGTGTGTATGAGTATTTATAATAATGTCAGAAGCACTAAAGAAATCGTATACCTTCTAGGGCAAATTATTGTGCCACTAGTGTTATTTTGAGTGCTTTTCAGCAAAATGATAAGTTGTTTGGTCTCGTCTTTGGCAATTATATTTTTTAATGGTTCATAACATTGCTTACATGCACACCTCTTGAATACAATTTAGTTTATAGTCAATATACATGTATTAAGTTTGTCAAATTCTGATTCTATCGTTCATATCAACTGCAGTAAAGTTATGTTGCTATGTTATCCACGGACACAGAATCAACAATTTAAAATTTGCAGACGATATTGTCTTGCTTGCAGACACTGAGGGAAATCTACAAGCTCTAGTAGATGAAGTCAATAGAAGTAGTTCAAACTTTGGCCTGAAACTCAACATCAACAAAACTGAAGTGCAAGTTCTTAGCAAGCAACCACATCTTATTGATATCAGTATAAACGGAGAAAAACTGAAACAAGCAGAGAAGTTCACCTACTTGCAGGGGCGTCGATCCTGGGGGGCAGGGGGGGCGGTCGCCCCCCCCCCCCCCCCAATGAAAATATTGGGGGGGGGGGGGCGAACATATCATTTCGCCCCCCCCCCCCCCCCCAATAATTCCGAAAATGAGGAAGAAAAAAATCGAGTGATATAATGCCAAAGAGGGGAAAGACACATTTATCAATAATTAATCTTCAAAATAGCAGTTTTTTTAGTTTGAAAAGGACTGTAAATCTCTTTTTTGCCGCGCGCTTCGCGCACATACAGATTCTCATATTGCAAGTTTCATTTTGGTTGCGGGAACTCACCTTTCGAAATGTGTTGGCAGTGTAATTTCTCAAACGCACACCTCAAACGAAGTTTATAAACTCATCTATAGATAGCACACCGTCACATAAAATAAAATAATCTGAAATATATCTTTCAGTCAATTCGGTCCATATGCGCTGAACGCAAATCAAATTGGAATATCATGTCCCTCCATATTTAAAAGTGGAGGAGATTGTCCCCCTCCCTTTATCATTATGTATGTTTGGTTCCATACTTATATACTTCATATTACGTGAAATTTCTGTCTCAGGTGTGCACCAAATCGCACAATTTCACGCCCAAAAATACAAAAGCTCCCTACTGTGGGAGGGGGACACCCCCTCCCACACCCCTCCCCCGCTCGGTCGCTTCGCTTCCCCTCCACTTTTGAGAAGTTGTTGACGCCTTTGCTTAGACTATATCGATGGCTCTATAGTATACAGGATCACGTGGATACATCTCATGCAAGGCTCAATCTTTTCCTCGCTATGCCCTTTAAAAATATGTTGCGAGTATAGGTTCACTATTTTATACAATTTTAACACCCATGATAGGAGTTAAAAATGTCTGAAATGTAAAAGCTTCCGGGGGCTCTGCCCCCTGGACCCCCATTATTGTCCCCAAATGTGGGTGCCCCCCAAAGTCAGGTCTTCGAGCCATCAAGACACTTTCAATGAGCGCATAATAAAACTTCCGGGCATGCCAATGTGGGGCTTTTAGCTCTCTCAGTGGTCACTCTGGAAAATTTTCAAATTTAGCCCCCCCAATCGCAAAAATGGATCGACGCCCCTGCCTACTTGGGAGGGACAATCTCACAAACCGGATCATGTTCAGAAGATGTTCAAAACCGCATTGGAAAGGCACTCGGAGCATTCCAAATCTGGTCATCAAAGGACAATACGCTGCACAACGAAAGTAGAACTTTATAAAGGACTTGTACTATCCATCCTCCTCCACGGTGCTGAAACATGGGCCTTAAAAAGATTGATGCCAACCCTGATAGCAGACACTGGTAAAAATTACGTCAAATTTACGTCATTTTACGTCGGGTACGTCGTCTTAACGACGTCTTAAATTAACGTCAAAAAGTGAAGATTTTGCACCCGCGTTTACCGTGATATCGACGTCATATTTTGGACGTGATATTGACGTATTTTTTTCCGAAAAGGCGTATTTATGACGTCTTTAAGTCGTCAATTTGTACCATTAATTACGTTAGTAAGACGACATAAAGACGTCGTATTGGTCAAAATAAGACATGATTTTTACGTCTGGATTTGACGTGATTTTCACCTTGTGTACGTCGTCTTTAAGACGTCGTAAATTAACGTCAAAAAGTGAAGATTTTGCACCCGCGTTTACCGTGATATCGACGTCATATTTTGACGTGATATTGACGTTTTTTTTCCGAAAAGGCGTCTTTATGACGTCCTTTAAGTCGTCAATTTGTTCCATTAATTACGTTATTAAGACGACATAAAGATGTCTTATTGGTCAATATAAGACGTGATTTTTACGTATTGATTTAACGTGATTTTCAAGTCGTGTACGTCGTCTTAAAGACGTCATAAATTCACGTCAAAAAGTGAAGATTTTGCACCCGCGTTTCACGACATATAGACGTCATATTTTGACGTGCTAACGACGTCTTTTTATGACGAAAAGACGTCGTATTGACGTCATATTTTGAAGCGATTTTTACATTATTAATTATTATTATTAATTTATTAATTATTATTAATTATTAATATTAATATTAATATTAATATTAATATTAATATTAATTATTATTAATAATTTAAAGATTGAGATGGTTATGTCTTGTAGTATATTCCACAGTCAACACTTTTATAACATGTAACACATAAACCTATCCTATTCCTAAATCCTAAACCTATCCTATCCTATAACCTACGTCTAACACCTTACTGATCAGTTGTCGTATAGGTTCCGTATATATATCCCGCTTCTTAGTATGTGAGATTTAAATGGTTAGTATTGACTGTTTATTATTTCAAAGAGTTGATGCCTAAATAATTAATTTGCAAATCATGTTGAAAATATTAAAAACAGGTTGGTATTTATATTAGTTTTAATATCTGCAAAAACAAGATCATAATAACAATGTTTTCAATGTAAATAGTTATAAAAATTGGAATTTTACTTTGCACTCTAATGCGATTGTTTATAATCGATCATGAATGAATCCTGTATCCATTAGACCTGAAGACGTTAATCATAAGTCCTACTGTATTTTCTTTTGTTATTCATGTTCTAAAAGGTTTCTTTAGAAAATTTAGCAATATTACCACCTTGGGATCATTGGGTTATTTCCACTTTGATACGATCGTTTATAATCGATCATGAATTATTCCTGTAGGCGATCCTATTATGTTGTAGACGTTCATAAGTCCAATATTTGTTTGTTTGTTTTTACTCATGTTCTAAAGGGATTCTTTAGGAAATCTAGCAATATTACCACCCTGGCATCATTGGGTTATTTCCACTTTGATACTATCGTTTATAATCGATGATGAATTATTCCTGTAGGCGATAATAGGTTGTAGACAGTCCAATATTTGTTTGTTTTTTCTCATGTGCTTAAAGGTTTCTTTAGCAATGTTACCTTGGCAACATTGAAACATTTGTTGTATTAGCATCTATACAGATAATCAGCTAAATTGCATATTTGTTTTATTAGGTCAGAGGCAGGCGCGCCGGAAGCAGTTTTGGATTGGGGGGGGGGGGGGGGCAAAACCCAAGGGGGCTCTACAAATTTTGGTGTGTATAGGGGCTCATGCCCAAACACACTCTGGGTTGCCAAGTTTGAGCCAGAGGTGAGAGTGAGACATTGCGAGGGAGCGAAGCGACTGAGCGGGGGGAGGGTGTGTGGGAGGGGGGACACGTGGGAGGGGGGGTGTCCCCCCTCCCACGGTAGGGAGTTTGAAATTGTGCAATCTAATGCATACCTAGATAGGAAATTCGGCTGTATTTGGGAAAGCGTGATATGATTTGATCGACCAGAAAGTTTTAATATATTTTTCACGTAGAAAACAAATACTGACACACTAATAAATATGTACCCCCAAAACACACACACACAACACAACATAAACCATAATTATGCAACATTATGTATGATCCAACAACAACACATCTGCCAATAATGAGTCCCGATGGAGCGAAGCGCCTGAGGGCTGGGGCAGGGAGGGAGGGGGAGGGTTTGGGAGGGGGTATCCCCCTCCCACGGTAAGAAAGATTTTGCATTTATGAATTTGAAATTGTGCAATCTGGTGCATACCTAGATAGGAAATTCGGCTTAAGATTAACTGCATCTGGGAAAGCGTGTTATGATTTGATATATTTTTCACGAAGAAAGCAAATAATTGACAGCACTAATACATATGCACCACTCCCACATAAATATTGTATTTAGTGTCATACACAGTTCCAACATAAACCATATATGGCTTATGTATGATCCAACAACATGGCCTACAACCAAAAAATGAATCCCTGATAGCAAACACTGGTAAAAATGACGTCAAATTACGTCATTTCTTCGTCGTGCACGTCGTCTTAAAGACGTCTTAAATTCACGTCAAAAAATTAAGATTTTGCACCCGCGTTTACCGTCATATAGACGCTTATTTTGAGACGTGAAAATGACGTATTTTTTTCCGAAAGAGGCGTCTTTACGACGTCTGAAGACGTCAATTTGTACCATAAATTACGCCAGTTTAGACGACATAAAGGACGTCTTATTGGTCAATATAAGACGTGATTTGTACGTCTGGATTTGACGTCATTTCCAACCTTGTGTACGTCGTCTTTAAGACGTCGTAAATTCACGGTCATTTAGTCGACATAAAGACGTCCTTATTGACGACATAAAAAGGTCGTCCATACGCCAAAAATAATTGTTTAAATATCTTTGAAAGACGTCATAATCACGTTGTAATAACGTCGTCTATTACGACAAAAAATAATTGGAAAAAATGTTTTTAAAAGACGTCACAAGGACGTCGTAATGAGGTCGTTCATACGACAAAAAAATGATGGCAAAAACTAGTCTTGTAAAGACGTCATAATGACGTCTTAATATTGTCGTGCGTACGACACAAACCTTAAGCTTAATGGCAAAAAATGGTCCTTTCAAAGACATTATAAAGACGTCATTATAAAGCCTCTTTATCTACAAAATAAATACTTAAAAATGATCTTTTAAAGACGTGATAATGACGTCGTTTTTACTATCCTTAATATGACGAAAAAGCGTTGGAAAAAATGGTCTTTGAAAGACGTCACAATGACGTTGTAAAAGGTCGTCCATACGACAATAAATGATGGCAAAAACTAGTCTTGAAAACACATCATAATGACGTCGTATTAAGGTCGTCGTACGACACAAACCATAATGGCAAAAATAGTCTTTAAAAGACATCATCAAGACGTCAATTTTAGACGTTTTTATGACAAAATAAATAGTGAAAAAAAATAGTCTTTGAAAGACGTCAAAATGACGTAGTAAAAAGGTCGTCCATACGACAAAAAATGATGGCAAAAAACTAGTCTAGAAAAGACTTCAAAATGACGTCGTAAAGTGGTCGTCCATACGACAAAAAATGATGGCAAAATGAGTCTTTCAAAGACACTCATAAAGAGACGTCGTTGTTACGTCTTCTATACGACAAAAATAAATACTGAAAAAGTGGATCTTTAAATGACGTAATATTAACGTCATTCTTACGTCCTTCCATACGACAAAAAACAATTGGAATATGGTCCTTTGAAAGACGTCACATTAACGTCGTAAAAAAGGGCGTCTATACGACAAAAAATGATGGCAAAAAATTGGTCTTGAAAAGACGTCAAACTTACGTCTTTATAGCGTTATTGATACGACATAAACCCGTATGGCAAAAATGGTCTTTAAACGACATTATAAAGACGTCGTTATCATGTCTTCTATACGACAATAATACATTCGTAAAATGGTCTTTGAACGACGTTATAATGACATCGTGTTTACCGTCTTTCCTACGACAAAAATAAATAGGAAAAAATGGTCGTTTAAAAGATGTTATAATGACGTCAATTTTACGTCTTTTAATACGACATAAGTCTCATGTCAAAAATGGTCTTTAAAATACGTCATAATGACGTCGTATTCTGATCGTTTGTACAACATATGACGTGTTTACCAGTTCACGACCAAATTAAGACGTCAAAAGACGTCAGTCTGCTATCAGGGAAGTAGACTATACATACTTTTGAAATGACATGCCTCAGGATAATCATGGGTGTAACTAGACTTGACAGGCTCAGAACACATTCATTCGGAACAACCTACATAATATGGAAGAAACAATCAACGATAAGTGTCACTACCAAGAAGATGAGATACTTTGGACATGTCAACCGAATGAACCACCAAAGATACCCACAAATACTCCTCTGACCAAGAGGAACACCAGCCAAAAAGTGGACAGATGGTGTAAAAGAGGACTGTGCTACTAGATGCATAAATTCCCTAACTCATGCCAAAAGATTGGCCGAAGACAGGAAGATGTGGCAAGCCATTGTGAAACAGAAGCCATCACACTTCCAGGCGATGGTGTGGACGGCATATATTAAGTAAGCTACATTATTATAACGTTGTGCGGAGATCAACCTCTTCCGCCTGCTGCACTATCCAACACAAACAAAAATTTTGTCGGCCGATTCCTCCCTCCATTTACCAGCAATTGCAACAAAACTTTCGTTTATGTGATCCACAATTCATATACTTTGATAATATTTACCGACTCTGTTGTTTTGAAGACCCCAAACTGAGTGAACCATTTACTTTGTAGATGTGCCAAACTGTAAGAAAAATTATTATTTCCCGTCCGTTTTCCTTACCGATGCGTCCTGAAACATAGTACGAATTGGCGGTATGCTCATCTCCAGCGTACAGTGGAGGATCTACGGGGGGGGGGGGGGGTGGTTAGGGGGTTTAAAAGCCCCCCCCCCCCCCCCCCCCCCCCCTTGGGCTGCCAAGTGAAAATGTGATATGTAAAACATCACTTACGGGGGTTCAAAATAGCAACAAAAATCGTCGCTTCGCGGCTCGTGGACGATGCTCCGCATCGTCATTGGGTCAAACCCCCCCTTAGCAAAAAGCTAGATCCGCCCCTGGCGTATTAGCGTAATTGCGTGAAAATGGTCCAGCTGACTGGACCATAATTATACCTTAG